>SNQJ01S0069839.1:62164-74909 GCA_010110895.2 Picea sitchensis | reverse complement strand
CAAATCCGAGGAGCCAAGTCCTCGCATATCTTTTCAACCGTCTTCGCTTTTCTCATCTCTCGAAGAAGCTAGAAATCCGCTTTTAGTCTTCCAAAACCCTCTATATAACAAACATTTTCCCTATCCAGTAGTGCCGATGGTGATCGCCGGAGGAGGAGGTGGAGTGGCTCTAGGAGGAGGAGTGGGGGGCCAAGCACCTCCCAGAGTTTTCACTAAAGTAACTGCGAGATATGTGCCTTTGGTCCTGCACGTCCCTCTCCATGACCTTCCTGAAATTACATAAAAAACTTACCTAAATTTACAGGGGAAGGGGACTTGACCACAGCCGAACATATAAACTTCTTTGATCAATTCGTTGATATCCTAGGTCTCGAACACGAAGACGTATATTCGAGCTTGTTTTTTCAGAATTTCGAAGGATAGGTACAAACCTGGTTTCGAATTCTACTCGCAGGATCGATATTATCCTATGATTCCCTAGAAGACTCCTTTCTTAGACAATGGAGCAAAAGGAAAGACCATTTGTATTATTTGACAGAGTTTATCTCTTTAAAGAAAAAGAATTTGGAAACTGTTATGGAATTCATTCAAAGATTTAACAAGTTATATAATAAGATCCTGGTTGAAGTTAAACCATCCCAACTTGCAGCCAAGGTAACCTTTGCGGGAGCCTTCGAACCCAATTTCGCACTTCTTTCGAGAGAAAGGAAGGGGGATACCCTAACCCGAATGCAAGATGATGCCATAGAAATTGAATCTAATATGATGGCTTCTGGCAAGTTGAAAACCAGGGTAGAAATGGGAAACCGAGAAAACAAACATTTTAGGGAACAAGCGGAACCCTCAAGGTCCAATAGATCCACAGACGACAAAATGGATGATATGGCTAGGATAATTAAAGAGTTATCGAATAAGAATTCTAGAATGGAGCCATATCAATCCAAGGCCGATCCTTTCGTTAAGAGGGAATTCAGAAGAAACCCCAATCCTCAAAATCAACAAAGACATATTAAAAATGAAGACCAGAAAATTCAAACCCCTTTAAAAAATGAAAATTTTATAGGAGGAAATGACCTACAAGATTTCGAAGATTTCGATGAAGATGTGAAAAATTTGGGTGACGATTGCACACAACCTTACTTAACTAAAGAATATTGCGAGAAGTCCTTGAACACTCAACAACCGTCAAATAAAGATGAGGACATAACCAACGTCAATGTTTTTGTCTATACAGAAATAACTAATTCTATAATGGCTGAGGTTCAACCGAGGTATAACCTGAGGTCTAAAAACAAACCTGTGTTGACTCCTCAACCAAAGAAAATTCTCTCTAGAGGTGAAGTATACAAGCCCACCCCAAAAGAGACCGAGACTCATAATAGAAAAATGAAAGGGGTAGAATCGCTAGATCCCAAACTAAAAGAGGTTGAGACCCAAACAAAGGAAACCAAGACAGCTGAAACACATATACTGGTAGATAAACTCATGGATGATAAATCAACACAAACAAATAAATTAGAAAAGAAGGAGTCTGGGGTTTCAACCAAAGAAACGGACAAAGGTAGTGGAGGGTTCAACCTCGAAAATGAGATAAATAAGATAAAAATACCAATCCCTCTAGTGGAATTAGTGAAGAATCCTGTATATCGAAAGCAGATGACCAAAGCGATAGGTTTTTCGGAGCTAGAAAGTCACTCTGACATGATAAACTTGGAATATGATAAGCCCAATATCACTTTTGGTCCACATTTCGAGGGTTCTAGAGACACCGTCACTCCCTTCTATATCACCTTGAATGTGCATGATCGACTGCTACAAAACTGCGTGCTAGACTCTGGGGCCTCACATAATGTGATGCCCAAAACTATTATGGATAGAAAAGGCCTCAAGATCACCAGGCCTTATGGGGATCTCTACTCTTTCGATTCAAGAAGAGTTAAGTGCGTGGGTATGATAAAAGATTTAGTAGTCACTCCTGCACAAGTCCCGGTGAAAAGCGTCCTGATGGATGTAGTTATTGTCGATATACCCCCAAAGTATGGCTTACTTCTATCTAGGTCATGGGGAGCCAAACTTGGTGGGTCTCTTCAAATAGACATGATTCTTGTGTTTGATGGAAAACTTACTCAGTTATACAGGGAAACGAGGCTAGCCTACATAGTGAGCGACCCTCAGAATCCTAACAATTATCCTATTTATATTGTCGATCAAGATATAGAAAATTGTATTATGTCTTTTGATGATGATGTAAATAGCTGTGCAGAAGAGAATTATTTAGAAAATAATGAATCGGGAAAGACATACGAAAATATGCATAGAACTGGGATTTGGAAAATGTTTTTTGACGGTGCCCTATCATGTGAAGGAGTGGGTGCAGGAGTACTTTTTTTGGCACCTAAAAACAATTTTGTTATCCCTTTCTCTTACATGCTTTAGTGGGATATAGACTACACCAATAACATATGTGAGTATGAATCCTTAGTCTTAGGGTTGGAAGCTGCCAGGAAGTTGAACATAAAGAAACTAGAAGATTACGGAGATGCAGAGTTGATAGTCAAACAGATAAATCAGCAATACCAAGCCAAACACCCAAGATTGAGATCTTACAGAAATTGTGCCTGGGATMTTATGGAAAATTTCTTTTCATCGGTAAAGGTTCATTTCATCCCACGGGCCGAAAACCAGCAAGTCGATTCWCTAGCCAAAGYGGCTTCAACTTTCATACCCCCCACATCTTTCAAATTAAAGTACCACATAGAGGTAAGGCACAGACCATCCATACCAAACAACATACAACACTGACAGGTTTTCGAGGATGMTGAACACATCATAAAGTTCTTGGAAATGGTAGGTGATTTCTCCAAAACCCACATTGACCAGGAGGACCAAAATGATCATACCTATATTATTCAAGAGGGAGAGGAGCCTCGGGAGTTTTGAGAAAAAATTGCTAACCATTGCATGTTGGTTTTAAAGAACAATTAGATTCCAAAGGGACTAATCCCCTTGGAGAGACTGTTCGATCAGAATGATATGCCCATAAAATCCACTATGCAACCCCAACTAGAAGAGGTTGAAGACTGCGACATAGGGACCAAAGAGGAGCCTAGGATGGTCAAAATATCAAAGTACCTTCCTCTTGAGGTAAAAAGCAAGTATAAATAATTACTCGGGTGATATAAAGACATTTTCTCTTGGTCTTACGAAGAACTGAGAACGTACGACACCACTGTGATTGAACATAAGATACCCCTGAAGTCTGGTGTCAAATCCTTTAGACAAAAACTTAGACAAATCAACCCTATCTTATTGTCCGTGGTTGAAAGGGAAGTTAAAAATCTCTTGGACACAAAAATAATAGTACCACTGAGATACTCCGATTGGGTAACAAACCTGGTCTCGGTTAGAAAGAAGAGCGGGGAGATTAGATTATGTGTTGATTTTAGAAACCTAAATAAGTCCTCCCTCAAAGACATCTACCCTCTACCCAAAATGGATCACGTATTAGAAAAGGTAGTTGGGTCAAATAGGATGTCGATGATCGATGGGTTCTCTGGGTACAATCAAATTGTCGTAAATGAACATGATAAAGAAAAAACAACCTTCACTACCCCTTGGGGTACATTCATGTATGATAAGATGCCTTTTGGTCTAATGAATGAAGGTGCCACCTTCCAACATGATATGGATATTTCTTTCATCGGCGAAAGAGACAAGTTCGTGGTTATCTATCTCGATGATCTAACCATTTTTTCTAAATCTGACGAAGATCATTTGATACATATCAAGCAGACATTTGAAAAATGTCGCAGGTTTGGTTTGTCTTTAAACCCCAAAAAGTCTCACTTTACCATGCGAGAAGGTAAACTCTTGGGCCATATTGTGTCTCGAGACGGAATTAAAATTGATCCTAGTAGGGTTGAAGCTATAGACACTATAAATATTCCTAGAAATGTAAAAGAAATTCAGTCATTCTTAGGAAAAATATTTTTTTTGAGGAGATTTATCGCAAACTTTGCTGAAATTGTGAAATTGATCACATATATGCTAAAGAAGAACAAAAAAGTGAAATGGACAACATAAGCCAAAGCGTCGTTTGCACGCATAAAGAAGGTTATAAGTGAGGCACCTGTACTGGCAAGCCCTGATTATCTAAAGGATTTTCTTATTTTCTTGTTCTCCTCCGAACATACACTTGCCATGGTACTCCTCCAAAAAAATGAAGAAGGTTTCGAGCAACCGATATCCTTTTTTAGCAAAATTCTTAGAGACGTTGAACTCAGATACAATATAATGGAAAAACAAGCATATGCTATGGTGAAGGCATTAAAGGATTTCAGAACTTACGTGTTGCATTCCAAGGTAATCGCATACATACCCACCAGCTCCATAAAAGATATTTTGGTTCATTCCAATAGTGATGGMAAAAGGGGACGGTGGCTCGATAAAATTCAAGAATTTGATCTGGAGATAAAACCGACGAGACTAGTAAAGGGACAAGGTTTGGCTAGACTCTTAGCTAAATCAAATTTCAGATCCCTCAGTATAAATGGCCTACAAGGATGTGAAGAAGATGTGGACATGAACGAAATCGATGAGAAAAAAAGTGTGATCAGAATCGAAGAGAAGTTTGCCTCATCAGATTGGTACAAAAACATAGTGTCTTACTTGCTGACTTTGAAATGCCCGAGTGATTTATCCCCATCCAAAGCCAGGACGCTAAAACTRCATGCGGTCAAGTACTGTATATCTAAAATTCAATTGTATTGGAAGGACCCACTTGGCTTCCTGTTGGTCTATTTGGTTGAATCAGAAACAGAGGAGGTCATAAGCGAATTTCACGAAGAAGTGTGTGGGGGACATCACGCTTGGAGGGAAACAACTTATAAGATCATGAGGCCAGGGTATTATTGGCCAAAAATTTTCTCAGACATCAATTCCAAAGTTAGAACCTACAACCCTTGTGAATTGTTCACAGGCAAGCATAAACTCCCAACGCTACCATTGGTTCCGATCAAGACAGAAGCCCCTTTTCAGCAATGGGGACTAGATTTTATAGGTGAAATTAACCCCCATTCTAGCGCTCAACACAAATGGATCCTAATTGCCATAGATTACTTCAATAAATGGGTGGAGGCTATTCCAACCAGAAGGGCAATGGATTCGTTGGTAATAGATTTCCTAGAAGAGAACATTTTGTCTAGATTCGACTGCCCCCAAAAGATAGTCACTGATAACGCCCATGCTTTTAAATCTATGGCTATGATCAGTTTTTCCCAAAAAAACAATATCATGCTCAGCCATTTCACGACATATTACTCCCAAGGAAATGGACTAGCTAAGTCTTCAAACAAGAGTCTGATCAATATAATTAAGAAAGTGTTTAACGAGAACAAAAAATCTTGGCACATGCATTTGAAATATGCTTTATGGGTGAACCGGATAGGCACGAAAAAATCTATTGGCACTTCTCCTTTCCAAATGGTGTATGGGACCAACGTGGTATTACCCATAAATCTAGCACTTCCCGTAATGAAACTTTGGCAAGATGAGAAAGAATAAACAAATCATGTCACAAGAAGGATAAACCAGTTGATTGAAGTACAACAACATAGGGTCGAAGTGGACGAAAGGTTGCAGAAATACCAAGACGACATGAAAACGTTATTCGATCATTAGGAAAAAGACAGAGAGTTTCTCCCCGACGATTTGGTCTTAAAATGGGATGCTAGGAAGGAAGACTCGGCAAAACATGGTAAATTTGATCATATCTGGTATGGACCATTCAAAGTCGCAGCTCCCGAAGGAAAAAAATCATTTTTATTAGAAAATATAGACAGTAAAATATTCAACGCCCCTGTCAACGGGCATTATTTAAAACACTATATGCAATAATTGGTTCCCAAAAAAAAAAATTCCATTGTATATACCGGTTTGTGTTTTCTTTCTATTTCATAATTTCTCTTTGGTAAGTTTAC
The DNA here is from genome assembly GCA_010110895.2 of Picea sitchensis. NCBI lineage: Eukaryota > Viridiplantae > Streptophyta > Pinopsida > Pinales > Pinaceae > Picea > Picea sitchensis. The sequence goes on along the minus strand of SNQJ01S0069839.1, from coordinate 68,931 downwards.
TTTCACCGCTAATTAATTAGGTCAGTGATTTTTGTAGAAGTAGAGACGCAAAATTTTCAATGCATTCAGCTCTTGATATTTGCAAGATTCAGGCTTGCAGCCCAAACGAACGAAAGGAGAAGACAAAAATCATATATCGGAGACTAAATTCGTCGAAAAAAGGTGATAGAAAAAGTTTTCCATTATTTTAAAAGAAAACAAAATAAGGCAAAGGTACGAATTCCTAAGAATTTTATTTTTTAAATGAAGGTCTCCAAAGCATCGTAATGATCTCATAAATATAATGTTTTCTCTTGACTGGTGATTAAAAGAATGACTCCTTACTCTGGGTCCTAAGAGTTTCACCTAGACAAAGATAGAAGGTAATTAAAATAAGCAGAGAAAGTAAAGCGTCTCCGGAAAAGGGTCCCAAAATTCGGTTTTAGTTTATAATCCCTGTGTTTCAAATCCCAGATCTCTCTCCATCACCAGTTTTTTTGTCTGCAAACTTACCTTCTGATCTAGAATCGGATCCAGAAGCTTGACAGGGCTTAAAAATGCTCAAAAATTAAAGTGATCGGAATCTGACGAAACTAGCACCATTGGGTCCGTCTCATCTTCCTGATTCCATCCATATATTTACTTCATCAAACGGGCTCCGTATGTGCAAGATATCGCGTTTTGTCCGAAAAGGCAAACAGGCAAAAAAAGGGGATGATTGTATGGTCTGTATAGTCCGTACAGTGCCACGTGGCATGCTGACTGTACAGGCCATACATCCATACAGGTGATGTGGAAACCCCTAGAGATGACATGTGGTAGTTCCTGAAGATGACACGTGGCAGGATGATATGTTGTACGGGCAGACAGCTGGACCAATCTATGGGTGACACGTGTCACCACTGTAAGGGTGACACGTGGCACCGGATGACGTCAGCAGCTGACTGGGAAGGTGATGTGGTGTATGAAATTTGACATGTGGTAGAAACGTGGGGCATCCATGATTGACACTTGGCATATTGTGGTTGGTTGTTGATGTGCCACGTGGCCCAGTCATGGGCTGCCATGTGGCACCCTGTGGTTGGTTTATGGTTTTATGTAAAATTTTATGGTTTCGGCGTGGGTCGAACCCCCGAACTTCCTCCGGGAAAAGGACTGGAAGGACCGGGCTAACCGCCCGACCCATGGGTGTGATTTAATAGTCATACGGTGATTAAAATATTTAATTTCGTTTGAATGGATAGTCGGCGGGGGAAAGGGTCGGGGCTTAGCCCCAGCCCTCGGCATTGACATACGACCACGATATGTTATACGACGTGACCACGGTTTAAAATTGTGCGGGGAGTGGATAGAGCCAGCCCTTGGTCCACGGGCGGTTCACCATGTGACCTGGGACTACCATCAAAACAGGGCACGGGGGTTAAGTTCGGTAGCCACGGTTCTATCCACATGCCATGGGACCGGGAGTTAGAGCAGGTGGGAAGGGCTAGCGCATAGCCCGAGGGGCTAGCACTTGGCCACATGGCCCATATGACCATTCCAAAGGGGGAACACACACGGAATTAGGGGCTTATTCCCTAAATTTTCACTAAAGTGGGTTTTATGCTAAAGTATTGGGATTTTATTTGATTATTTTGCCTGTTTTAATTGATTTTCTCCATTTTTGGGAGATATTGGGCATTTTTGGAGCCCAAATTTTGGGAGGAAGTTGGGGATGGATAACCAACTTCAGATCTATAAAAACCAGGCCTGTTTGAGGCCATGGAGGTCAGTCAGAGTAGAGTTATGTTGAAGAGAAGCCAAGCCAAAGCCATTTTTATGCAGGAAAGCTATTGAGGAGCAGACGCTTGCGAGCCATTTCTGGGATCTCTGGACATCCGTTTTGCATGCCATTTTCTTTGCAGGGTTCTAGAGATATGGAATAACATGAAAAGATCAGTCTTGTATCCAATTGGCACTACTACGATGTACTTTTGATCTTTTGAACAGAAATAAAGAAGCCTCCCCCACAGAGACAAAGGCCCAGAGACGTAGGCAAAGTTGTGTCGAACTCCATTATCAATCTGCGTGTTATGGTTTGTTGTCTATTATTTCATTTCAGATCTACACATGTGTATATGGCTATCATAATTCCTTTTCTTTCCTCATTATTTCATTAAGTTTCTCAAATGGTTAATTAACGCATGCAAAATTAAAACTCAACCATAGTCATTAAAAGATCCAATGGATCACCGTCTTAAAAAACCAAGCATTTTTCTGGGTTCCGTACATAGGGAGAAGAGATTACATTTTATCTTTGAAAGTTGTAAAGAATATTTCATAAAGTAAGTCAGTCTTCACAACCACTCAGTTTCTTACTAAGCAAAGTTATGCGTAGGTTGATCCTGACTCTTCTAGGTTTTTCAATAGTTTCGAAGGATTGAGGCTTGCTCGAAGGAAGGCCCCTGGAAGTAATTTTTCCCTTTTTCCCTATGGGCTAAGGTGTTTTGAAAGTGAAGGGAAGGTTGGTACTGAGTAATCAAATCAAGTTGATAGACCTCCACTACAAATATTACACAGATATCATCTCGCATACAAACTGATTGCCCCCACTTCATGTTCTAAAAAGTAAATTATAAGACAGATGGTGAAAGGAAATTCATATTTGATTTCCCCCATCTAGTCCAAAGAGACAATGAAAGGAAATTCAAAAATGATTTCCCTCATCTCAGCATTTAAATGCATAAATATATTTCGAAGTGGTGAAAGGAAATTCAGTAAAAAGGGCCAGATAAATTCACTGGGGTACTGAATAGGCTTGCTGGTAGTGAAGCAATATCTGAGATATCTGTAAGGATGTCATACATGAATCTCACTCTACTTTGGTAATAAACTTTCTCGAAACCTGATCTGCACCCCAAGATTGGACAGGGCTCCCCGATTAAAAAACATGTAATTTACCTCATTTGATGCAAGCCAAAAGCCACAAGATCTGTTGGATTTCCTAGGACTGTTTTGATTGTCTTAATGCAGACCTGAATTCAGTAACAAGAAAGAGAAAGTCGTGAAAGGGGTTGCGGCTGAATTTGAAACGCATTTGAGTGTTGAAAAGATTTTCAGGAGTAAAAGACGAAATCTTTTCCTCCCTCTGTATCCCCTTTTCTTAAGCGAGTTTCACAGAATAAAACCAATGACTCCATTTACCCAATACATGCACATGGTCTACTATTCTTCATGTCTTGTAGGAAGACGGGATCCCTAGTTGGAGCCTATGTTAGAGCCGCCTTTCAAAACTGGTTTAAATGTAATTCTTAAAATCAAAGGTTGGCCTTTAAGTTGTCTTTTACTTCGTGACCTTTACCCACTGAAAATATCAATAGTCCTGATATGCGAAGTAGTGATGGCCGTTGTACTCCTAAGCCATTTCCATTTAACCATTAAACAAGATTTTTCACTTTTATATACCTCGGGATATCGTGTTTCGAGAGTCACAAGTCACGCGGTTTCCAAGCCTCGATGCGCGAAGTCGCGAAACAAACTTGAAATCTTACCCAGGTTAGCGTCGAGAGTAAAGTTCCTTAAACCTTAGTTAAGTGTTGTCAGAATTTCACGTCTCATTGATCGCTCTCCCTAAAAGTCTTACCGTCATAACTCTGATAGGCGAAGTTGCGAGATAGTTTCAAAAGTCACTCGGGTTAGTGTCATGGGTAAGTCGTTTTAAACCGTAGTTAAACAATGTTGTGGTTTCACGATTCAGCATTATCTCTTCCAAGAAACTATACCTCTGTAGCCTCAAGTCGTGAAATCGTGATATTAATTAAACACTGATTAATTAAACATTTAATCTGAATCATGTTTTTGCTTAACTAGATCGCGTCATCGCGATCTCGGGTTTTAGGGGATCGAAGGATAGGAGTGAAATCTCCCAATACGGTGAATGCTAAAAAGGGTGATTAAAGTTTAAATAAAACCTAATTAAAGAAGCTAAGACAGATTAATCAGTGCATTAATACAAATAGTAACATGCACCATCTACGGGTTAAATTTAAATGTTTTTTGCGCTAACTTGTGTTACGACCTATCAAAACTTATGACATTTATTTGAAATGAGGTGAAGTGATAGGTAAAGATATTGTTTTCATTGCTAAATCTTTCTCTAAAAATGATTTGATTGTTCTGTTCATAAGGACGTTGGGGTTTTAAATGGTCGAGATATAGAGTTCTTTCTCTCATTGTTTCAAATTTCATTTCTATCTTGCGCAAAGAAGCTTTTCTCACCAGGCTAATTTATTTATGTATACACATTTTTACTACAGGAGAGCTAAGTCAGAGTCCTCTATCATGGCCCCACGAAAAGAAACCAAGGCGATTGCTGAGAATTCAGGGAAAGGCTTAGATACTATTTCAGATACTTCACCCCGAAGTATTGATTATGTCAGAACCTGGTCATACATCTCCAAGGTTCCTCGGTTCGAATTGGTGAAGTGTTCAGATGATTCCAATGATAATGAGAAGGATGATTTGGCCACCAAATACAAAATCGTCATTCAAGCAGAGATGCATAAGATAGCGGCCAGGCCACAACTCCTTCCCTATTATGGTATGATTCGTTTGGCATTAGATCATGTGGATATCCCAACCAGAACAATTATCAGTGAGCAGAAGGTGACCATTGGGACTTTCAGACCATAACATTTGAAGGCAATGTACCAATTTTCACCCACACCAAACTTCTCACACAATGTCAAGTTTCTGGAAGGTTTTAAGTGGAAATAATGCGATCAATATGGTTGATCTGATCAAGGATTGGGTCTCGCACCCTGCAAAGTTTAGGGTGGATGGTAACAAAGTTTATTCAATCTCTTCCTTGGAACCGCAATTCAAATATATAGCAATGATGACCTATAGGTTGTATGGGAAGGAGAACACCACACATTTTTTTCTCCCATGGGTGCCTCTGATTCATACAGTCGCTGAAGGTTTTTCCTTTGACTCGGCCAAATCGTTGTCAGACAGTTTAACCAACCAAATTACCGAATATCAGATGCAGAGGGCGAGCGGGAAGGCCGCTTCATTTTTTATGTTCACCTACATCATGGATGTTGTTTGTTTAATGAAGCCTTTCCCTCTAATGAGCTGGAGTTGGACTCCATCTGAGGTTGAGCCTATCCATGTCTACCACTCAAAACTTTGGGAAGATAAGGCCACAAAATTCATATACGAAATTTTCAATTAGGTAATGGTACCAATGCATGTCTCCATCTTTGGCGACACACCGCCCAAGATTTTAGATAGCATCACCACCAACTTGACCAACATGGTCGACTCGTACGTAGAGGCAAAATTTTCATACATCAGGGTTTTCGGCATCTCTGTTCCCCCCTATGATCTACCATTATTCATACTGGATAGGTTGGTTTGTTGTGAAATCACTAGGCAAACTATGATTGGTGGCATAAGGAAAGAGATTAAAGGATTTTCGAAGAAGGTATGGATGCCCTTCTCCATTCATTTGAATACATATTATTTATTATATTTCGGACACGCAAAAGCTGAGGCAATGGCTTTGGAGGATATTAAATTAGTCCACATTGATTTCAAGAAGCATGACCTACACAGGATTGTAGGTAATCACATGGTGAGTTGTGGCCTTAAAAGGTATGAACATGAGAATTTTCCTCATGACGACATCTTTCGAGGGGTGAAACCCTATGCCAAGGTTCTAAGTCAGATTCAAAACCTGTCGCCTAAGGAGATGGTTGATTTCTTCATATTTCAGGAACACTGGCGGAGCTACCTTCCCCTAGTCTTACAGGGTAAGAACCCACCGACTGCAGATGTACAACAAATAGAATCCAAGGGCTCCAAATATTCAATCCCTGACCAAGAGGAACACCAGGAAAATAAGAAGCAAACTGAGCGCCTGAAACAGGAAACTGAGATCCCCAACCCTCTAAGCAAGCCAGCCTCAATTTTTACCCTGGGGAAATCATCCAAGTAGATCAGCAGCCCCATCATTTCAGTTACTCCCCTATACACCAAAAAGGGGATCCTAGATGCAAGATGGATTTTTGGTGAAAAACTAATGCCCATAACTGTGGAAGAGTTGCCTTCGAACAAATTTTTTATCGATAAGAAGAGAAAGGCTGTCGTGAAACAAGAACTTTATCAAGAAGCAGGAACGGTAGCCAAGAAATTTAAAATCCTTGTTGATGGGAGAGCCATGAAAAAAGAGAAATTTTCAACTCGGATAGTAGGGATGTAGGGGGGCTTTTGCTACAGCCAACCAATATTCTGTCGAGTCCCTAAAAGAATAGTTGAAGTGGAAAAACTGCTTGATCAAAACTTTAGAAGATAATATGGCTACAGGAGAGGCATTTTCCAGAGATCAGGTGAGCACAGGTATAGAGCAAGCTAGAGCAACTAATCAAAATGAAATCGAACTGCTCGAATCCAATCTCGAACAAACACAACAGGCGGCCCAGACTAGCCAATCACGAATAAGCCAACAAGAGGAATTGATAGGGCAATTACAGGCAAAATTAAATCTTGTTGAAATCCAGGTGATAGATATCAGGATATTCCAATACCAACCCATAGAAATTCAAAAAAGAGCATCGACAACTTAGCAAGATTTACTTGCTAAAGTGGAGACCATTCAAAACCTTTGCCAAATCATTGATCAAGTGCTGGAAGACATCTCCTTGAGAGAAAGAGAAGCTGGGGCATCTCGGGTCATTTTCCAAGAGGATGTTATAGCCACGATGAAAAAGGAAATGGGCAGTAGTTCCAAGCTCTCCATCCCAGAG
>SNQJ01S0069839.1:40322-51541 GCA_010110895.2 Picea sitchensis | reverse complement strand
TATCCATCCCCAACTTCCTCCCAAAATTTGGGCTCCAAAAATGCCCAATATCTCCCAAAAATGGAGAAAATCAATTAAAACAGGCAAAATAATCAAATAAAATCCCAATACTTTAGCATAAAACCCACTTTAGTGAAAATTTATGGAATAAGCCCCTAATTCCATGTGTGCGCCCCCTTTGGCATGGTCATATGGGCCATGTGGCCAAGTGCTAGCCCCTCGGGCTATACGCTAGCCCTTCCCACGTGCTCTAACTCCTAGTCCCATGGCATGTGGATAGAACCGTGGCTAACGAACTTAACCCCCATGCCCTGTTTTGATGGTAGTCCCAGGTCACATGGTGAACCACCCGTGGACCAAGGGCTGGCTCTATCCACTCCCCGTACAATTTTAAACCGTGGTCACGTCGTATAACATATCGTGGTCATATGTCAATGCCGAGGGCTGGGGCTAAGCCCCGACCCTTTCCCCCGCCGACTATCCATTCAAACGAACTTAAATATTTTAATCATCATATGACTGTTAAGTCACACCCATGGGCTGGGCGGTTAGCCCGATCCTGCCAGTCCTTTTCCCGGAGGAAGGTCAGAGGTTCGACCCACGCCAAAACCATAAAATTTTACATAAAACCATAAACCAACCACAGGGTGCCACGTGGCAGCCCATCACTGGGCCATGTGGCACATCAACAACCAACCACAATCAGCCAAGCGTCAATCATGGATGCCCCACGTTTCTACCACACATCAAATTCTGTACACCACATCACCTTCCCAGTCAGTTGTTGATGTCATCCCGTGCCACGTGTCACCCTTACAGTGGTGACACGTGTCACCCATAGATTGGTCCAGCTGTCTGCCTGTACACCATATCATCCTGCCACGTGTCATCTTCAGGAACTACCACATGTCATCTCCAGGGGTTTCCACATCACCTATATGGATGTACGACCTGTACATTCAGCATGCCACGTGGCACTGTACGGACTATACGGACTATACAGTCATCCCTTTTTTTTGTCTGTTTGCCTTTTCGGACAGAACATGATATCTTGCACATACAGAGCCCATTTGACGAAGTAAATATATGGACGAAATCAGGAAGACGAGACGGATGCAATGGCGCTAGTTTTGTCGGATTTCGAGCACTTTCATTTTTGAGCATTTTTAAGCCCTATCAGGCTTCTGGATCTGATTCTAGATCAGAAGGTAAGTTTTCAGACAAAAAAAATGGTGATGGAGAGAGATCTGGGATTTGAAACACAGGGATTATAAACTAAAACCGACTTTTGGGACCCTTTTCCGGAGACGCTTTACTTTCTTTGCTTATTTTAATTACCTTCTATCTTTGTCTAGGTGAAACTCTTAGGACCCAAAGTAAGGAGTCATTCTTTTAATCACCAATCAAGAGAAAACATTATATTTATGAGATCATTACGATGCTTTGGAGACCTTCATTTAAAAAATAAAATTCTTAGGAATTCGTACCTTTGCCTTATTTTGTTTTCTTTTAAAATAATGGAAAACTTTTTCTATCACCTTTTTTCGACGAATTTAGTCTCCGATATATGATTTTTTGTTTTCTCCTTTCGTTCGTTTGGGCTGCAAGCCTGAATCTTACAAATATCAAGAGCTGAATGCATTGAAAATTTTGCGTCTCTACTTCTACAAAAATCACTGACCTAATTAATTAGCGGTGAAAGTAAACTTACCAAAGAGAAATTATGAAATAGAAAGAAAACACAAACCGATATATACAATGGAATTTTTTTTTTTGGGAACCAATTATTGCATATAGTGTTTTAAATAATGCCCATTGACAGGGGCATTGAAGATTTTACTGTCTAGATTTTCTAATAAAAATGATTTTTTTCCTTCGGGAGCTGCGACTTTGAACGGTCCATACCAGATATGATCAAATTTATCATGTTTTGCCGAGTCTTCCTTCCTAGCATCCCATTTTAAGACCAAATCATCGGGGAGAAACTCTCTATCTTTTGCCTAATGATCAAATAACGTTTTCATGTCATCTTGGTATTTCTGCAACCTTTCGTCCACTTCGACCCTGTGTTGTTGTACTTCAATCAACTGGTTTATCCTTCTTGTGACATGATTTGTTTCTTCTTTCTCATCTTGCCAAAGTTTCATTACGGGAAGTGCTAGATTTATGAGTAATACCACGTTGGTCCCATACACCATTTGGAAAGGAGAAGTGCCAATAGATTTTTTCGTGCCTATCCGGTTCACCCATAAAGCATATTTCAAATGCACGTGCCAAGATTTTTTGTTCTCGTTCAACACTTTCTTAATTATATTGATCAGACTCTTGTTTGAAGAATTAGCTAGTCCATTTCCTTGGGAGTAATATGTCATGGAATGGCTGAGCACGATATTGTTTTTTTGGGAAAAACTGATCATAGCCATAGATTTAAAAGCCTGGGCGTTATCAGTGACTATCTTTTGGGGGCAGCCGAATCTAGACAAAATTTTCTCTTCTAGGAAATCTATTACCACCGAATCCATTTCCCTTCTGGTTGGAATAGCCTCCACCCATTTAGTGAAGTAATCTATGGCAATTAGGATCCATTTGTGTTGAGCGCTAGAATGGGGGTTAATTTCTCCTATAAAATCTAGTCCCCATTACTGAAAAGGGGCTTCTATCTTGACCACAACCAATGGTAGCGTTGGGAGTTTATGCTTGTCTGTGAAGAATTCACAATGGTTGTAGGTTCTAACTTTGGAATTGACGTCTGAGAAAAGTTTTGGCCAATAATACCCTGGCCTCATGATCTTATAAGTTGTTTCCCTCCAAGCGTGATGTCCCCCACACACTTCTTCATGAAATTCGCTTATGACCTCCTCTGTTTCTGATTCAACCAAACAGACCAACATGAAGCCAAGTGGGTCCTTCCAATACAATTGAATTTCATATATACAGTACTTGACCGCATGTAGTTTTAGCGTCCTGGCTTTGGATGGGGATAAATCACTCGGGCATTTCAAAGTCAGCAAGTAAGACACTATGTTTTTGTACCAATCTAATGAGGCAAACTTCTCTTCGATTCTGATCACACTTGTTTTCTCATCGATTTCGTTCATTTCCACATCTTCTTCACATCCCTGTAGGCCATTTATACCGAGGGATCTGAAATTTGATTCAACTAAGAGTCTAGCCAAACCTTGTCCCTTTACTAGTCTCGTCGGTTTTATCTCCAGATCAAATTCTTGAATTTTGTTGAGCCACCGTCCCCTTTTGCCATCACTATTGGACTGAACCAAAATATCTTTTATGGAGCTAGTGGGTATGTATGCGATTACCTTGGAATGCAACATGTAAGTTCTGAAAGCCTTTAATGCCTTCACCATAGCATATGCTTGTTTTTCCATTATATCGTATCTGAGTTCAACGTCTCTAAGACTTTTGCTAAAAAAGGATATCGGTTGCTCGAAACCTTCTTCATTTTTCTGGAGGAGTACCATGGCAAGTGTATGTTTGGAGGCGAACAAGAAAATAAGAAAATCCTTTAGATAATCAGGGCTTGCCAGTACAGGTGCCTCACTTATAACTTTCTTTATGCCTACAAACGACACTTTGTCTTATGTTGTCCATTTCACTTTGTTGTTCTTCTTTAGCATATATGTGATCAATTTCGCAATTTCAGCAAAGTTTGGGATAAATCTCCTCAAAAAAATTATTTTTCCTAAGAATGACTGAATTTCTTTTACATTTCTAGGAATATTTATAGTGTCTATAGCTTCAACCCTGCTAGGATCAATTTTAATTCCGTCTCAAGACACAATATGGCCCAAGAGTTTACCTTCTCGCATGGAAAAGTGATACTTTTTGGGGTTTAAAGACAAACCAAACCTGCGACATTTTTCAAATGTCTGCTTGAGATGTATCAAATGATCTTCGTTAGATTTAGAAAAAATGGTTAGATCATCGAGATAGATAACCACGAACTTGTCTCTTTCGCTGATGAAATCAATATACATAGCATGTTGGAAGGTGACACCTGCATTCATTAGACCAAAAGACATCTTATCATACATGAATGTACCCCAAGGGGCAGTGAAGGCAGTTTTTTCTTTATCATGTTCATTTACGGCAATTTGATTGTACCCAGAGAACCCATCGATCATCGACATCCTATTTGCCCCAACTACCTTTTCTAATACGTGATCCATTTTGGGTAGAGGGTAGCTGTCTTTGAGGGAGGACTTATTTAGGTTTCTAAAATCAACACACAATCTAATCTCCCCGCTCTTCTTTCTAACCGGGACCAGGTTTTCTACCCAATCGGAGTATCTCAGTGGTACTATTATTTTTGTGTCCAAGAGATTTTTAACTTCCCTTTCAACCACGAACAATAATATAGGGTTGATTTATCTAAGTTTTTGTCTAAAGGGTTTGACACCAGACTTCAGGGGTATCTTATGTTCAATCACAGTGGTGTCGTACGTTCTCAGTTCTTCGTAAGACCAAGCGAAAATGTCTTTATATCACCCGAGTAATTTTTTATACTTACTTTTTACCTCAAGAGGAAGGTACTTTGATATTTTCACCATCCTAGGCTCCTCTTTGGTCCCTATGTCACAGTCTTCAACCTCTTCTGGTTGGGGTTGCAGAGTGGATTTTAAGGGCATATCATTCTGATCGAACAGTCTCTCTAAGGGGATTAGTCCCTTTGGAATCTGATTGTTCTTTAAAACCAACATGCAATGGTTAGCAATTTTTTCTCAAAACTCCTGAGGCTCCTCTCCCTCTTGCATAATCCAGGTATGATCATTTTGGTCCTCCTGGTCAATGTGGGTTTCGGAGAAATCACCTACCATTTCCAAGAACTTTATGAGATGTTCATCATCCTTGAAAACCTGCCAGTGTTGTATGTTGTTTGGTATGGATGGTTTGTGCCTTACCTCTATGTGGTACTTTAATTTGAAAGATGTGGGGGGTATGAAAGTTGAAGCCGCTTTGGCTAGTGAATCGACTTGTTGGTTTTCGGCCCGTGGGATGAAATGAACCTTTACCGATGAAAAGAAATTTTCCATAAGATCCCAGGCACAATTTCGGTAAGATCTCAATCTTGGGTGTTTGGCCTGGTATTGTTGATTTATCTGTTTCACTATCAACTTTGCATCTCCGTAATCTTCTAGGTTCTTTATGTTCAACTTCCTGGAAGCTTCCAACCCTAAAACTAAGGATTCATACTCACATATGTTATTGGTGTAGTCTATATCCCACTAAAGCATGTAAGAGAAAGGGATAAAAAAATTGTTTTTAGGTGCCAAAAAAAGTACTCCTGCACCCGCTCCTTCACATAACAGGGCACCGTCAAAAAACATTTTCCAAATCCCAGTGCTATACATATTTTCGTATGTCTTTTCCGATTCATTATTTTCTAAATAATTCTCTTCTACACAGCTATTTACATCATCATCAAAAGACATAATACAATTTTCTAGATCTTGATAGACAATATAAACAGGATAATTGTTAGGATTTTGAGGGTCACTCACTGTGTAGGCTAGCCTCGTTTCCCTGTATAACTGAGTAAGTTGTCCATCAAACACAAGAATCGTGGCATATGTCATGTCTATTTGAAGAGACCCACCAAGTTTTTCTCCCCATGACCTAGATAGAAGTAAGCCATACTTTGGGGGTATATCAGCAATAACTACATCCATCAGGACGCTTTTCACCGGGACTTGTGCAGGAGTGACTACTAAATCTTTTATCATACCCACGCACTTAACTCTTCTTGAATCGAAAGAGTAGAGATACCCATAAGGATTGGTGATCTCGAGGCCTTTTCTATCCATAATAGTCTTGGGCATCACATTATGTAGGCCCCAGAGTTTAGCATGCAGTTTTGTAACAGTCGATCATGCACATTCAAGGTGATATAGAAGGGAGTGACGGTGTCTCTGGAACCCTTGAAATGTGGACCAAAAGTGATATTGGGCTTATCATATTCCAATTTTATCACGTCAGAGTGACTTTATGGCTCCAAAAAACCTATCGCTTTGGTCATCTGCTTTCGATATACAGGATTCTTCACTAATTCCACTAGAGGGATTGGTATTTTTATCTTATTTATCTCATTTTCAAGGCTGAACCCTCCACTACCTTTGTCCGTTTCTTTGGTTGAAACCCCATACTCMTTCTTTTCTAATTTATTTGTTTGTKTTGATTTATCATCCATGAGTTTATCTACCAGTATATGTGTTTCAGCTGTCTTGGTTTCCTTTGTTTGGGTCTCAACCTCTTTTAGTTTGGGATCTAGCGAGTCTACCCCTTTCATTTTTCTATTATGAGTCTCGGTCTCTTTTGGGGTGGGATTGTATACTTCACCTCTAGAGAGAATTTTCTTTGGTTGAGGAGTCAACACAGGTTTGTTTTTAGACCTCAGGTTATACCTCGGTTGAACCTCAGCCATTATAGAATTAGTTATTTCTGTATAGACAAAAACATTGACGTTGTTTATGTCCTCATCTTTATTTGATGGTTGTTGAGTGTTCAAGGACTTCTCACAATATTCTTTAGTTAAGTAAGGTTGTGTGCAATCGTCACCCAAATTTGTCACATCTTCATCCAAATCTTCGAAATCTTGTAGGTCATTTCCTCCTATAAAATTTTCATTTTTTAAAGGGGTTTGAATTTTCTGGTCTTCATTTTTAATTTGTCTTTGTTTATTTTGAGGATTGGGGTTTCTTCTGAATTCCCTCTTAACGAAAGGATCGGCCTTGGATTGATATGGCTCCATTCTAGAAATCTTATTCGATAACTCTTTAATTATCCTAGCCATATCATCCATTTTGTCGTCTGTGGATCTATTGGACCTTGAGGGTTCTGCTTGTTCCCTAAAACGCTTGTTTTCTCAGTTTCCCATTTCTACCCTGGTTTTCAACTTGCCAGAAGCCATCATATTAGATTCAATTTCTATGTCATCATCTTGCATTTGGGTTAGGGTATCCCCCCTCCTTTCTCTCGAAAGAAGTGCGAAATCGGGTTCGAAGGCTCCCGCAAAGGTTACCTTGGCTGCAAGTTGGGATGGTTTAACTTCGACCAGGATCTTATTATATAAATTGTTAAATCTTTGAATGAATTCCATAACAGTTTCCAAATTCTTTTTCTTTAAAGAGCTAAACTGTGTCAAATAATACAAATGGTCTTTCCTTTTGCCCCATTGTCTAAGAAAGGAGTCTTCTAGGGCATCATAGGATAATATCGATCCTGCGAGTTTAATTCGAAACCAGGTTCGTACCTATCCTTCGAAAGTATGAAAAAACAACCTCGAATATACGTCTTCGTGTTTGAGACCTAGGATATCAACGAACTGATCAAAGAAGTTTATATGTTCGGCTACGGTCAAGTCCCCTTCCCCTGTAAATTTAGGTAAGTTTTTTATGTAATTTTCAGGAAGGTCGTGGAGAGGGACGTGCAGGACCAAAGGCACATATCTCGCAGTTAATTTAGTGAAAACTCTAGGAGGTACTTGGCCCCCCACTCCTCCTCATGGAGCCACTCCACCTCCTCCTCCGACGGCCACCATTGGCACTACCGAATAGGGAAAAGGTGTGTTATATAGAGGGTTCTGGAAGACTAAAAGTGGATTTCTAGCTTCTTCGAGAGATGAGAAAAGCAAAGATGGTTGAAAAGAGATGCGAGGACGTGGCTCCCCGGATTTGCAAGAGATGTAATCAGGGGAACCTGAAGGTGTGGAATCTGAGTATATGGTATACTCTTTGAGACTTGGTGAGGTCATGAAATCTAACTGAAGATTCGGTGGGATATCAATCTCTGATAATTTCACTGCGGGGTTTTTACCTTTGTGTACGCCAAAGGTTGTCGGATGGATTTCACTTTTAACCTCAAAGAGAGTTAAAGTTGGGTTGATGGTTTCAGGGAGGGGATTGTGTGAAGTTGAAGGTTCATTGAAACTCTTGGTATTGGGTTGTGGGTACTTAAGCTGGTAGACTATAGTGGTTGGCTTAAGGGAACCTCTAGTTTTCAGTATTTTTTCCGGATCGAAAACGGGCGTGGTCTGTTTACCCTCCGGGTTTTGTCTAGTGTTCCTTCGACTAGATTCCATCTTATTTAAATGTGGATTTTCCAAGTGAAATATAATAAAATCATTTAGAAGGTGTTCACTCTTTGTTCACTATCAAAGGGAGAAACTTGCAAAAATGTCGTTCTTCCCAGGGAAAAGGTTTTGTAACTTCGTCCCCGGCAACAACGCCAAAAATATGTTGTTCCAGAGTCTGTACTTAAGGCTTAGAAAGTACAGTGTCTAGACATCTGAAAGTGATTAAAGGATAAAAAGGAGGAAGAATCAACCTTCAGGAAAGGAAGCTAAGGCTAATTTCCAGGTTGTCGTTGTCTCGCTTCCAACTGTTCCTGGATGCTTATATCCCGTTAAATCACAGCCCATGAACGTTCAAGTTCTACTCAGGTGGTGGTTGTTTTAAGTATGGTATTGAAAATGTTCAAAGCAATATGAGTTTGGTCCAACAAGCCGAGTTCAATATTAGGCTATCTTGCAATGGGGACAGTCATAGAGGAACAAGAAAATTAAAGGAGAGTTTGAGGTTTTTGATGTTGTATCAATTTGATTGTATAAAATAGAACTTTGAATCTGACATTTGAATATAAAGTGAAAACCAAAGGCGTTTTCCCGTAACTGAGTTATCTTTTAAATAAATGGTGTGTGAAATGTGAGAAAAGAATTAAGCTGTCTACAATGCGAGGCTCCTATCAAGGGAGAATCTCACCCTGTAAATAGAAGAAGAAAAAGATAAGAAGAAATCTGACGAAGCATAAAATATGAAGATCTAAAAAATTCATAGGTCTTGTACCTACTAATAACCGATATAGAGGAAATGTTGTAAATGATATAGATGACTAAACATTGATCACCACAATAGAGGTTTTACTAAATTACAGTGAAAACATTCATCAGATATATATGAGAAATGAAATTGAATATGAAATCATAGAGGAAACAAACTCATAACACAATCTTGACAGAATCAGGAGTCTTCGGATTGCTTTGTATTAATTTTCAAAAGGAGAGAGCTCTATTACAATCGTCCAAAAAGGTCCAGCCCCTTTTCTTTCTTCTAATCTCATATTTATACAAACTTCTACATGCTAGAATCTCAATCATTCCATGAGTTTTTTTCGGTTACAAAAAGGAGATTTATGCGTTTCAATTCTTTGTCTTTGTCCTCTTTTAGGCGGATGGAGCACCTTCCTTTATTTAAAATAGAATAGGCAGACACATGTCATTATTTGATACTCTAAAATTGCCCCTTATCCTGATGTGTGCAAGTGACGCACCTCTCCACCAACTAGGTTATCAACCTGGAAGGTTTCGCTTGGTTGTTTGCCTCGAAGGTGTAACAGTCCTTCGCTAACTGTGGCAACCTTCCTCCTACTTGTAGGTATTCAGTGGTGATAGAACATAACAGTACACTTGGCTTTATTAGCCACTTATCCACTTGGACTATATCTGTCTGAGTTACCTGCGTTATTTCAACCTACTCTCTTTCCTCATTCTCCTTGATGTTCAGCAGGTGCTTGGCTATATCCACCTGGCCCAGTGTCCCGATGTTGATTTCACTATCAATACCCAACAAACTTTCATCTATCACCCCGAGAGTTTATTCACACAATTTTCTTACCTCTTTAGCTCACTCTCTGCTCTCTGATATATTTCGTTCCCATGCCTTCAGTAAGATGTTACCTCTGGTCTGCTCTGGGATGGAGAGCTTGGAACTACTGCTCATTTCCTTTTTCATCGTGGCTATAATAGTCTCTTGGAAAACGACCCGAACTACCCCAACTTCCCTTTCTCTCAAGGAGAAGTGTTTCAGCACTTGATCAATGATTTGGTAGAGGTTTTGAATGGTCTCCACTTCAGAAAGTAAATCTTGCAGAGTTGCCGACACTCTTGTTCGAATTTCTATGGCTTGGGATTGGAATATCCCGATATCTATCACCTAGATTTTGGCGAGTTTTTTTTTTGCTGTAATTGCCCTATCAATTCCTCTTACTGGATTATATGTGATTGGTTTTTTTGGGCCTCCTATTGTGTTTGTTCGTGATCGGATTCGAGCCGTTCGATTTCTTTTTGATCATATTCTCTAGCTTGCTCTATACCTGTGTTCACCTGATCTCTAGCAGTTGCCTCTGTTGTAGCTAACTTAGCTTCCAAGGTTTTTATGAAGCATTTTTTTCGCTTCAACTGTTCTTTTAGGGACTCGACAGAATATTGTTTGTCTATAGAAAAATCCCCCAACGTCCCTGGTATATGAGTTAATTCCTATTTTTTCATGGCTCTCCAATCAGCAAGGATTTTAAATTTCTTGGCTACCGTGCCTAATTATTGATAAAGTTCTTGTTTCACAATGACCTTTCTCTTCTTATGGAAGAAAAATTCGTTCAGAAGCAACTCTTCCACAATTATGGGTGTTAGTTCTTCAACGAAAATCCATCCTACATCTGGGATCCCCTTTGTGGAATGTAGGGGAGTAACAAAAATGATGGGGTTGTTGATCTGTTTAGATGATTTTCCTAGGGTAACAACCGAGGTTTGCTTGCTTGGAGGGTTGGGGATCTCGGTTTCCTATTTCGGGCCCCCAATTTGCTTCTTCTTTTCCTGGTGTTCCTCTTGGTCAGGTACTAAATCTTTGGATCCCTCAGCTTCTGTTTGTTGTACATCTGCAGTCGGTGGGTTCTTACCTTGTAAGACTAGGGGAAGGCAGCCTTGTCAGTGTTCCTAAAATTTGAAGAAATCAACCATCTCCTCGGGCAACAGGGTTTGAATCTGACTTAGAACCTTGGCATAGGATCTCGCCCCTCAGAAGATGTCATCATGAGGCAAATTCTCACGTTCATACCTTTTAAGGCCACAACTCACCATGTGATTACCTACGATCCTATGTGGGTCGTGCTTATTGAACTCAATGTGGACTAATTTAATATCCTCCAAAGCCGCTACCTCAGATTTTGCATGTACGAAATCTAATAAAGAATATGTATTCAAATGAATGGGGAAGGGTGGACATACATTCTTCAAAAATCCTTCAATCTCTTTTCTTATGCCACCAATCACAGTTTGCCTAGCGATTTCATGACAAACCAACCTATCTGGTATGAATAATGGTAGAGCATAGGGGGGAACAGAGGTGTCGAAAACCCTGATGTATGAAAAT
>SNQJ01S0069838.1:57901-76872 GCA_010110895.2 Picea sitchensis | reverse complement strand
AAACTACAAGGTGTAAGGGAGCGGGATGCGATCTTATTTTGTTGTTGTATGTTTGGCAAGCATGACATTTTTGGATGGTGGTAATACAATATTCAAATAAATAAGGCCAAAAATACCCCGCTCGTAAGATCTTCTGGGTAGTAGCATACCCAAACATGTGACCACCACATACTCCAGAATGACAATCATTCAAAGTTTTCTCATCTTCATCATATGTGAGACATCGTCGAAAAACAGAGTCAACCCCACGACGATAAAGAGTGTCATCGAGGATAATGTATTGACAGGCTTGGTAACGTATGCGACGACAGTCAGTGCTAGACAAATCGGGCCGGAAAGTCTGAGTTTGGAGATAGATAATGATATCCCCATACCAAAGGTCATCAGAACTAATCAGAAAAAGGGATTCATCGGGTAAAGAATCCTCTGCTACATTCTCTGTTTCAGTGCAGAGAAGGTCACATATCAGTTCGACAAACACCAAGAATTTCTTAGACTTAGCGTGTTCGAATTCTAATTCAAACTCTTGGAGAATGACTATCCATTTGGAGTATTTTCCCCCTAGCAATTGGCATGTAAGAATGTCTTGCATAGGGTTGCAATCGGAAATTACAGTGGTCTTGCGTAATAGGATATAGTGACGGAAACATTGGACAACTTGAATAGCTGCCAAGGCTAGTTTTTCAACATGTAAGTATTTAGCTTCGGTAGTCGTGAGACTCTGACTCAAAGTGTAAATGACATGTTCTTCGTGTAAATCATCTTCTTGGATTAGAACCATGGCAATGGTAGAGTCTGAGGCAACGAGATAAAGGAAGTAATCTCGACTATAATCGGGTGGGAAAAGTAATGGGGTACAGGTTAAAGTCAGTTTCAAAGCTTCGAAATATTTGTTGGTAGTGGAATCCCATACGAACTCAAAACCTTTCTTTAGAAGTCGAGTAATTCCGAGCGTTAATTGAGGATAGTTTGGGATGAAACGACGTAAAAAGTTTGCCTTCGCTTGCAAACTTTGAAGATGGCAAAGTGAAGAAGGAGGAGGGAGATTGAGGATAGCCTTGACCTTCAAAGGATCAACCCTGATCCCCTGGTGTGACACGATAAAACCTAGAAGTTGGCCGGAATCCACACAGAAAACACATTTGTGTGGGTTTAAGCGTATACGATAGAACTGACAATGAAGGAAAATGGCTCAGAGGTGTGCCGGATGGTCACTACGATGCATGGAATGCGTCGATAGGTCATTTAGATATGGCTGTACAATATTCTTAATGTCATGAAAAGCATAAGACATGGCATGTTGAAAAGTCGCACCAACGTTCTTTAAACCGAAGGGTAGTTTCCAGTAGGCAAAGGTGTCCCCAGGACAAATAAAAGTGGTTTTGTGTTGATCCACAGGCAAGATGTTGATTTTATTATAGCTGGAAAAACCATCCATTAAAGAGAAGATTTAACTCTTGGCGCAATCGTCGACGATATTGTCAACGAAGGGGGTGGGGAAGTTGTCCTTAGGAAAATCTTCATTTATATCGCTATAATCAATGCAGACACGGATCGTACCTTGTTTCTTGTTAACCAGAATGAGATTGGATACCCAATCAGTTAAAGCTACAGGATAAATAAAGCCAACTTTAAGCATTTTTTTGACTTCAAGCTTAATAATAGTTTCTTTACGGGGGTGGACCGGATGAAGTCTCTACCGGATGGGTCTAGTGCCCGGGTATGTCTTAATTTCGTGTACAACAATATTAGGGTCAATACCCAACATTTCTTCATAGCTCCAAGAGAATATGTCATGAAACTCTTGGAAAAGTGATTTATATGCGACAACCTCGTCAGTGGAGCACGAAGCTCCGATGTGAACATTTTAAACAACTCCAAGTTTAATGGATATGTCGAGGGGGATGGTGGGAGAAATATTACTTAAGTTCCCTTCATATAACATGTCGTGTGACGTCTCGGGAACAGAGGAAATGAAAACAACGGTCGATGGAGTCGGGATCCGTTTGTAACTCTCGATGGTGTGTTGTTCGAGGAAGAAAATAGAATGATGATGTCCATCATCCCAAGGGGTATCTTCCATTGAAATAACCGACATAATAATCTCGTCTGTGGGAAAAATAACGTGGAACGAGTCAAGAGATGAATCACTGAGAGAGAGGGTAGAAGGGGTTGCTGATTGAATGGCTTGATAGGAGGATTCAACCGGACTTAAAGGCATTTGGTTGATATAGCGAGGATAATCACCAGGTTTGGGTATTACCCACGGGTCGGAAGATGTGTGAGCTTTGCGAACAGAGGTGGAAATCATGTTGATAGAGGAAACCAAAGGAGGTGGAGCATCAAGAGGTGGGATTGGGAACGTACCCATCAAAGTCGAATTTTTAAGTAGGCCCACACCAACATTCTCATACCCAGGCAGTGTCTTCGCGATAAAAGGTACGTTGCTAGTACGGGTGTCAAAGTTGAAAAAGGCTAGCTGGTCGACAATAACGACCTTTCCCTGATGTGGAAAATGTAAAACACAGAAAAGGGTACACACAACGATGTGCATCACATCAATCCAACTACGACCAAGTAAGAGGTTATAATTGAGAGGTGCATCAAAGACCTCAATTTCAACATTGACCGATTTTCCTTCCAACAGAATAGACAATGAAGGAAGTACACCGTAGGGCTTAAAGCCAAAGACATTGAAGGCCTTAAGCGTGTTATGTGATTCCGTAAGAGGAGGAGAGCCGATGGCCTTCCAACAGGCAACATACATTACACACATGGAATCACTCTCATCAATAACAATCCTACAGATGTTCTTGTCGGAGACAACAACTTGTATTTGGAATGCTAGTTGAGTGGGGAGTCTCGGAATGTGGTCTTCGAGGTAACAAATTATCAAATTTGTAACCGTAGGATCAATTCCACCGATATCCTTTAGCAGTGCCTTTCGTTGAGTAGGGAAACTTTGAAGGACTTCAAGAGCTGATATTGTAGAAGGTGCTTGTGCCAGATCTTCTACAATACTGTAGTTCTGAGAAGCACATGCATGAGGGTTAAAGGCGGACTTTCGAACAACACCCTTTGGGGGAGGGTGAAGAACTGTATCGAGACTCGGTCGTTTGAGATGAAGAGGACCATTGGGAGGTGAAGTTGAGGGAGGTTGTTGAACCAACGAAGGTGGTATATCGTCAACCTTCTCCTTTGAGGAAGAGTAATCTTTGGCCCGAGTGGTAAGTGTGACATCATTCTTTCTAGAATCACCAGTACACATGAGTACATAAGAAGTAGTGGAGGGAGAGGGTTGGTCATGGATGACCAGTTGGGCCTGTTATTGAAAAGGGAAAGGTTGAGACAAAATTGCAGGTGTGGGATTTTTCATGGTCCCTTGGAGGAACTTAGTAACCTCGACCCATCTTGGACAATATTTCGTATAGTGATCGTCACCATAGATAAGGCAAGGGTATTGGGGTTTGCGCTTATCCTTATCATCAACAGGTTGCGTTTTGGCTTTCTCAGACTGTGGGTTATTTTTATCCTCCTTATTCTTACCCTTCCCTTTTTTAGATTTATTCTTTCCGGCCGGGGTAGATTGAACAGAGTTAACCTCATAGGTTTTGCCAGCGGGAGGGGTAGGGGACGAAGTATTTTGAACATTAGAAGCATTAGAGTTGGGGTTGGTGGGAAAGGCTTGCGTATTTTGAGGTTGAGCATGGAAATTTCCAATCACACCATCAACCACATGAGAAGCAGTAGGGGTAGTTGAGGTAGTGGTAGTAGAAGGGAGAGGTACATAAGGGAGTAAGTCGTAAAGAGTACCTATTTGTGAATAAACAAGGTGGAGGTACTGAGCGCGATTGATAGCCCATTCTTTGGTGACAACTCCACCCATGGAAATATCATGAGAAATTTCATTCACGAATGATTTTGTGAACCACTGTACCAATAACTTATCGAGGAGATCGAGTTTGATCAAATGTCGTCTTCGTCTCCACTCATGAATATGATCAGAGATGTGAGTGGCCTTAGTTTGCTTGAAGGAACTCAGGATCTCAGTTCCTGTTTCATAACGGATCGACAATTGGTAGTGTGTAAGGAAAGCCATGGCTAGGGTATTAAAGTCTATGAAGAAACCTCGTGGTATTTCTATATACCACTTTGCAGCCGAACCCGTGAGAGTTCATTGGAAGAGTCGTAACTGAATGGAATCATCCATTAAAGAGTTGGATGAACACCAAAGGTGGAAAGTCATGACATGGTTGTTCAGATCCTCTCCTGTTTTATCGTCAAATTTTGGAATGTCAGATGATAATTTGACCGGTATAATGGGCCAGTGGGGAGAATGTAGGATAAGATCGTTCAAGATTCTAGACAAATCAGGTAGATCCAAAGTGGATAAAAAGGGTAATTGTCTATTCACAGGAGGATACTGATGACTTTGGGGATGGAATCCTGTAGGTATACCAGTAGGACCATAAGCAGTTTGCATGTGAGGCTAAGGTCCTAACATATTCAAACATGCGTGCAGAGGCATGTAGCCCAAAGGGTTGTACTGATTGGGGGTGATCCCTTGGGGAGGGACACTAGGTTGAACGTTCGAACTCCAAATGGGATTGGAAGAACCGAGGTATAACTGGCCTGAACTAGGGGGTATGAAAGAGCTAACTTGAGGTCGTTTCTCCCCAAACGATTGTGGATTTCCTTGAATAAGAAGATTCCAATACTGGGCTAGTGATCCAGGGATGTTTTGTCCATATTGTGGATTATATCCTCCGAGTGGGGGTTGTCTTCTAGGTGAGGATGATGCCCCAATTTGGGTTTGAACTCCAAATTGAGTTCCCCCCCTGGGTTATACTGTCCCCCAATAGGAATCTGATAACCAGAAGTGGATAATAGAGTAGAAATTCCAAAGGTAGTAGAGCCACTGGGTCTGAATCCTCCTATAAAAGGTGGATAAGACCCTCCAGAGAGGAACTGGGATGATGTCGGATTAGAACCAGAAGCATCATTATACCCAAGAGGAGTAAATAATCTAGAAGCTCCGGATGGAACTTGGGTAGGAATGGGGATAGAAGCATTCAAGGCATTATACCCAAGAGGGAGTGACGAGATTTGTCTAGATGAACGTGGTGTACCAAGAGGAGGTTGGCTAGCCACCGTGTTCCYGGTGGGGATAATCGTAGTGTTTGGGACCATTGTGGAGTGGGCCTGCTGAAGAGGGATAGTTGATCTAGGACTAGCCTCTGAACCAGCGAAGAAATAACAAGTTGTACTATTAAAGTGATCTAAAGGTATCGTAAATGTAGTAGATGTCTCAGGTGGTTCAAAAACAACAGGTATCTCAGCTTCTGCCTCTGAGCCGGGAAGGTTCTGCCTAGAAGTCAGAGTTCGAGATATGTCAGTGGTCCAAAAAGAATCATCGTTTTCAAGGACGGCAAGGATTCCAGTTGGTATTCTAGAAGTGTCAAAAACAAGTTCTCCATACGAGTTCAGTCGGAGAATACGTCTCTCATATCTAGGAGGTAAGCGGAAAGCATCCAAAGAATTGGAAACGATTAGAAAGCTTTCTAAAGAGTCAATTCTCTTCGCTTGTGAAGGTATGTGGTCTTGGATCTCACTCTGTTGAGGAGAGTCCTCCGGTGGATTAGGGAGAAAGGGTTGGGAAACTTCCGGATCTTCCAGAGGTAGTCCTTGCATCCTACGTGAACAGAGTGGAGGGTCAATGTTGGCCGAACTGGAAATTTTACGGAAAAAATCTATGGCCAACTATGTAAAAAAACAACACTCGCTAGTAGAATATAGGAATCAAAACCAAGCAAACAAAACCTTCTTGTTCCGAAGTCACTAGTTGGTGATGAAATCCAATGTCATGAAGTTAGGACAAGAAGGGGCTAGGCTAGGGTGGAAAAGTTACATTGACGACTTGCTTAATGGACTTACACCTTGGTGCAAGATCCCACACATAATCATGGGTATACCCTCCAAGGAGCCTGAGTGAGTCTGGCCAACACCGATTCTAGGTACCATGAAGACTTTCCCCTCCACAGTCACCTCGTGTAAGACCATAATAATATAGGCAACTAAGGCTACCAAAAACAACAATGATGCCTAGGGAGACAGTCGACAGTCCGATCCACATGCAAGGGTAGGGTATCTAGCCCAGAATCAACTTGAGAGGATTACAATCATCATTGTGGGTATAACTTCAAGCAACCCCCATAATACGGGCAATCTCTACACCGAGATCAACAAAGCAGGGTGAGTAACTCTGCCAATCTCAATGCGACCTTAGGTTTGACCCTTGTGTGAGAAGGGCTTCCCAGTACAAAATGTTGCAAATAGAATTTTATGCTCCCTATCACAAGATTATATTGTGTGTTTTGTGCTTTGGAGATTGTGTCTCACTACCTATTCCAAAGCTCTAGCCTAGCTAATGTTGGTGTAAAAGAGCCCTAGAAAAAATTACTAATTAAGTTTTAGATTTTCGCAATATTTTAAAAGGTTGTTGTTACTCAAGAGGGAGACGGGAATGAAACTGATGTTGTGTAAGACCTCGACCCAACAATGTGCAAATAGAAATGAATGATGCAAATTTTCATTCAATGAATTCTATCTACAACAGGGAGAAAGTGTTTCCGGAATGATGTAAACTACAAAATATACTTCCTTTTTCTTTAAACGAACACAATTTCAAACAACCAATAAACAATGAAGTTCTTCAATGTTCTCTTCTCTTAAATGCAATAAATTTTCTTATGTATGATTATTTAGAAGAATTGATAACTTCAAATTCTTCCTTTCTAAGACCAGACCAAGGGCATGACAGAGAAAGGACAAGCAATCCAAGAAAAATTATACCTTCAACAAACACCCAAATCAAACTTTCAATGAAGATAAAAGTAAAAAATGACGAGAAAGTATTTCCCCAAATGTGAATGAAGAAATAACTTCTCAATCATCAAGAAATCCAGAATACGTAATCAATCCAAAAATTCAAATCCAATCCAAGAGTTTTAATTGAACAAGCACTCAGATACAAGCTCAAAGATTATACCCCTGTCTATAAAAAAAAAATAAAAAAATGGAAAAAGATTAAAAGAGAGGTGTTCGATCTTAGAAACCAATCAACATCAAGTCAAATGTTTAGAAAAAAGTCATATGTTGGCATTAAAAATCCTTCCAAGTTGGTTAAAGAAAAAACTAGGTATCAATAGAGGCTAAGACCCATCTCAAAAATTTCACAAACACCACCGTAGGCTGATAGCATATCACAGTGCGGAAATCAAGAGTTTCAGCAAGCCATAAATGGATAGGGTGTGAAAATCCCGCACTGAAGCAAGCAACCAGGATGTGGAAATTGGAGGTTTCCGCAGGCTATGTATAAGGTACAGTGTGGAGGTGTTTGTAAATCAAAAAGTTATGAGAAGAGGGCAAAGGATCTAAGTGGATTTTTAAATCTAGAGAGTCTGAATGGATCTCCCACAGACTCAGAGACTGATTTCAAGTGAAAAGAATAGGTAAAAATGAAAATGGCCAACAAAAAACCACAATCAAGTCATTTCCCAAGTGGAGTTGCCAATTTGTTATTGGATAAATTGGTGAATGTAGACATAAACTAATCTCCCTAGATCCACCTAGATCTAGAACAAAACAAGACAAGACATGATGCTTTCCCTAGGTTTCTACCATTGAATTTATCACCAAAGAAGGTGTGTATGACATACCTTTATATATCGCTTCCCTATATCTATGTTGCCCCTGCTTCGCTCCGGTGCTCTTGTGATATCAGATCTGCAATGACACAAACCAACCAAAGTGAAAGCAACAATTGTAGATTCAATGGAAACCTAAACACGTGATCAAGGAGTCATGTAATAAAACACTAATGATTTTATGGGAAATAAACATGTCACTGTATCATATTAAGTAAAAGTGGAAGATACAACCAAATTGCCTTGATGTTGCAAGTTCCCTTTTGATTGTCCTTTTTTCCAACACACACATACACTTGCTCCAAATTTGCATGAAGATAGTCCAAAAATCTTGATGGACAAATGGAGGCCTCAAGCATGAATTGTATCAGGTTTCTTCACACAATATTTAGCCTATTCTTTGCTCAATCTTGCTTGACCTTTCTTGACCTTGCTTGACCTTTCTTAACCTTTTCCATGAGAAATCCATTATTATATAGGATAAGGTGAATTGGTTACTAGGATGAGGATGATCCCACCAAATCAGAGAAGCCAGTAAGATCACAACCATACGGATGCCACCTCACATTCTAGAAGATTCTCCTTCTAGAAACTTGTTCCTTTTCTTAGCTTCAAGCGCCGTCCTCACATTCTAGAAGATTCTCCTTACAGAAACTTCCTAAACCTCTTTCTTCTTTTAGATTTCAAAAGTCGTTGCACGCTACCTATATAGCAGTTTGTAGAAACCCCGCGAGCCAGGAATAGAGAAGCCTGCAAAAATCAACATTTCCACACTGTACAATACTACTAGCCTGCAACGTCATTCTAAAAAATGTGCCTTGTAGGGGAAGAACTCAAACCATTTTCCTCATGTGAAAAATTGTTTTGGAAGTCTGAACACATGCCTATGGGGTCATCATCAAAGTGACCAAAATAATGTGTAACAATAGTTCACTTCAACACTTTCTGCTACAAGCATTTAGTGCGCTTTTAGAAATTACTGTTGTAAGCATTTAATTAATTCTTGCAATATCTATTGTAATAAGCTAATAACGAGAAGGAAAAAGTCACCTTGCTTATAAAAGGCGCTCCTCTCTCACTCAATAAACGTGATGGTTATTTTCTCTTCTAATTCTTCTTCTCATTTTTCATGTATATTCTATTTTCTCATCTCCGCGCTATCTAATTTTTGTTCTTCATTATGCATTTAGTTTTCTGTGTTTTTTTCAGATCTGAATTGCAGATCAAATGGTATTAGATCTTGGATCCAAGTTAGATTCTTCTTAACCATAGAATTTAGAAGAGAGACCATCCAACAATTTTTTTTTCTCAGAGCCATACGTCCTTCTCAGGACTTCCAGTGCGCCCTCCTCATGGATTCCAACACATTCATTTTTCACCATTCTCCACATGCCCTCTTTAGGTTACCGAGTGCCTTCTTAGGGCCCTCAAGAGTTCAATGATTCTCAATGCAACATCCATTGATATATTGGCATCCATGGTGCATGAAAAGTATGTCATTGCGAAGAGAACCATCTACAGAGGATTCCTCATCCACTGCCACAACTCTAATTCATGATTTAATGATGGTTGCTACTTAGTATGCAACAACACAGAGCTCCAACACCCATGCAACTCGATACATGATTCCAATTACTAAATTTTGCGGGCCAAATGAATGGTGAAAATGCCGACTCTTGGCTTCGCAGTCTTTCCACATACTTCCGTACATGTCCTGAGATGACAAAAGATATGAAGCTTCAGATTGTCAGTCTGCAAATCAAGGGAATTGCACAGACATGGTGGGACACTCATCTAGAGAATTATTCCTAGGTCATGAACATAGGCGACCTGGTCAAGACATAGGCACCACACATTACGACGTGGGTGGGATTTTGCAAGGCACTTAGAGACCGCTTCTATCACCCAGGATATCAACATAAAATCCTTGCCAAATGGTTGCATCTCTAACAACTCACCCATTAGTCATTATAGAGCTACATAGATGTCTTCTACAATTTGCGCATCCAACTACACATTTCAGATCTAGAAGAGGTATTGATTTTCAAATTTAATTATGGTTTATTAACAATTTTCTGTCGTGAAGTCGATTTGTTTGAGTCTCCTTCCTTGGGCAAGGCCTTTCTTCGAGCCTTGTCCATGGAGCGTAAAGTGGCTCCTCAAATCCTCTCTTCCCCAACTCGATATGGTCCTTCTGCTGCTATTCCTTCACATATTGAGCATTCCATGGTTTCCCCTACTTCCCCATCCACACCTATAAATGCACCCCGATGCACCTTTCATAAGACCAACTTGCATGCATCTGTAGACTGTCAAGAACTTAAGAACATTCACACCAACTGTAATCTATTTGCAGAGGTCACTCAACACGATTCCTCTGACCATACTGAAGTAATCTCTCTTGACAATCTTACCAAAGTGGACCCTTCTATGATCCTGATGAGAACTGATGGACTCAACGTCTGTAATATACCTTTGTTCACACATAATTGTTAGATTAAGCATGAGTTTTATACTCTCATTTTGGACAACAGAAGCCAAAAGAACCGCGTTTCCTAGAACTTGGTCACACGCCTGAAACTCCCCACCACTCGGCACCTGACCCCGTACCAGCTCATTTAGGTACAAAAGGAAGGCCCTCATCTCACTGTCTCCCAGTGTTGTGCGGTTACCTTTGCGATTGACCCTTTCTGATATACTGTGGTGTGTGATGTCTCTCCTCTTGATTGTGTCGATTTGTTACTTGGCATTCCCTACCAACAGGCCTGACACACTATATATCATGCTGAATATCATCAACCCAACTTGCAACATGAGGGGCGCACCTATGTACTTACTTCTTTTGCTCTTAAATCCACCCAACCTATTACTGACCACACGACCGTTAATCAAGTTAGTTTGAACCAATGCGTCTCTTTGTGCTTAGTTCGCTCCATTAACCTAGACAACTAGAATAACTCTGTACCTCCTTCCATGGGTCCCCCACTCCAAGAATTTGCAGATGCCTTCACAAAACCCACAAAAATTCCCCCATCTCACTCTATTGAGCTCACACTTGATCTAACTCTTGGTGCTTCTTTTCCTGACGCCCTATCCTATCACATCACTCCCCGGGAGGCCACTGAGATGGAACACCCAATTGGTCAACTTTTGAACTTAGGCCATATTTGGTAAATGCGTGATAATTTATCTTGACAATATTTTGGTTTTCAATAATTCTTGGGAAAAACATCTTTAGCACATCCACAACATCCTCGAACTACTGCGAGCACATACACTTCAGGGAAATAAATCCTGTGTTGGACACTCACCAGTTTCACATTTGGGACTCATAATGGACACAACAGGGGGTCGATCGGATTCATCTCAGGTACATGTTTTGGCACAATGGCCAGCACACTCCAATTCCCATGACCTCAAGATTTTTTTTTGAAACATTGGCACCACTTCGTTCCCTCTCGTATTATGCTCTGCACATGTTCTCCATTTTCCATATAGGAATCAACCCTTTGAGATTAAGAAGGATGAATTTCAATTCACTATTGGGGCAATATTTAAACAGGGAGGTCATTCGATGAAATTTTATTTAGAGACCCTTGCTGCTTCTGACTCAACACATCAACAACAAGAACATCAGTCAGTTCAATGATTTATCCATATGTTGACTCAACGCTATACTCAGGAAGCAACTGCATTACGAGAAACCCAAGACCATGCGAAACAAAGGCATGATAAGAAGCACACACCATTTTTCTTTCAGTTGGGAGATCATATATGGATCTTGTTGGACTAATACAAATTCAAACGCCAACATCATTTACAACACAATTTCCTTCATATGCTGGCGGAAGCAGGGACACTTTCATATATAAACATGGATGAATTGCACCACCAGGAATTGCATCCCACTTTCGTGGCCACTCATGATGAGGGGGCACTCCTTAGTTAGTATTGTAGTTAGTTTTAGCTTTTTCTATTGTAGACAGTGGTTCACTTCAACACTTTCCGCTGCAAGCATTTAGTGCGCTTTTAACAATTACTGTTGTAAGCATTTAGTTAGTTGTTGCAACTTGTATTGTAATCATCTAATAACAAGAAGGAAAAAGTCACCTTGCTTATAGAAGGTTCTCTTCTCTCACTCAATAAACGTGATGGTTATTTTCTATTCTAATTCTTCTTCTCCTTTTTCATGTATATTCTATTTCCTCTGCTCTGCGCTATCTAATTTTTGTTCTTCATTATGCATTTAGTTTTCTATGTGTTTTTTTCAGATCTGAATTGCAGATCATTGCTTGAGACCATATAGTGCTTTCTTCAACCTGCAAACATAATCTTCCCTTTCTGACAGCTGAAATCCTTTTGGCTGCTCGATGTAAACTTCTTCTTCTAATTCTTTGTTTAGGAAGGTTGATTTCACATCCATCTGATATGCCTTGATCTTCTTTGAACACAGATAAGACAAGATTAATCTAATTGCTTCCATTCTAGCAACTGGGGAAATTTTTTCTTCGAAGTATATTCCCTCAACCTGGGCATATCCTTTGCATACTTGCTTTATTTCTAGTTACCTGTCCACTCTCATTCAGCTTGTTCTGAAATACCCATTTTGTGCCAATAACGTTCTTGTCTTTTGGTCTATGAACCGGTTCCCATGTGTCATTCTTCTCTATCTGATCCAATTATTCATCCATAGCCTTGATACAATGTTCATCCTTGTTGGCCTCTTCAAAATTGCTTATTTCAATTGTAGATAACAATGCTAGGTGTTGTTATTTTGGTGAAATTCTTCTTCTTCGGGTTTGAACTCCATATTTATTTCCAATAATCTGTTGTGGTGGATGATTTTTCTGCACTCATCAGCTATGTGTCTTAGGAGGTATCTGATGCTCATGTTCCTCTTGTTCTACTTCTGTCTTCTCTTCTTCTTATTCTTTTAGATCTTCCTCATCATCCTGCTCTTCTAAGTCATTGGTTCCTTCTTTGTCCTTATGTACATCTATATCATCAATCGTTACAATGATGCTTTCCATGATTTCGTTGAGTCTTGGACTGAAGCATTTATATGCTTTGCTTTTACTTGAATACCCAACTAGTATGCCTTTGTCAACTTGGGAGTCAAATTTTCCAAGATTGCCATGTTCTCTTTTGATATAACATTTGCTTCCAAATACTCCGAAATGACACTTCACATTTGCCGGTCTTCCTTTCCATAACTCATAGGGAGCCTTATCACTATTACTTCTAAGCATTCCTCTATTTTGGATGTGAACTGCTGTATGAACTGCTTGTGCACAAAATATGTCACTCAACTTGGAATCTTTCAACATGGTTCTGGCCATTTCCTATACCATTCTGTTCTTCCTTTCGACTGCTCCATTTTGCTGAGGTGTTCTGGTTGCCGAGAATTGTCTCTTTATTCCATGTTTTCCAAATAAATCCACGAATTCCTTTGATGTGAACTCTCCTCCATTGTATGATCTCAAACACTTGATTTTCAAATCCATCTTGGTCTCAACCATCTCTTTGTATATCTTGAAGTGTTTGAATGCCTCTGACTTCTTTCTGATAAAGCAAACTGCAATCATTCTTGTGTAGTCATAAGCTAGTAGCATAAAGTATTGTTTTCCATTTAATCCCTTTGTTCTTGTAGGTCCACATAGATCAATGTGTACACTATCCAATGGTTTTTCCGTGGAGTACTCTTTTGATTTGAACTTGGTCCTAGTTTGTTTTCCTTGTAGACAATGGTCACATAGAGTATTTGCTAGATTTGAGATCTCAGGAATTTATTTCATTGCTTCCTTTCTGCCGATTTTGACAAGGTTATCAAAGTTCATGTGACCCATCCTTCTGTGCTAGAGCCAACTTTATTTTTCCTTTCCTAAGCATCATTTTCCCCTTCCAATCTCATTCATGACATATATGTTGTTTGGGGTTCTTCTAGTCGTAGCCACCAATTTTCCCGATTCTTCTTTTCTGATCTCACATTTTTCTGAGTCAAACAAAATTTTGTGTCCTTGATCACACATTTCAAT
This sequence comes from Picea sitchensis, assembly GCA_010110895.2. Taxonomy (NCBI): domain Eukaryota; kingdom Viridiplantae; phylum Streptophyta; class Pinopsida; order Pinales; family Pinaceae; genus Picea; species Picea sitchensis. Next base: position 63,131 of record SNQJ01S0069838.1, on the reverse strand, counting down.
GACACGCAAAATATTGTGCGTCATATCTTTGACTAGTAGAACATTTTCTTCCTTTGCACTTTGGTCCCAAGCTTGACTGTGCCTCTTCCTATAATTCTGGCTGAGTTATCATTTCCAAATGAAACTGATCCATCTCATTCCTTCTTCAATTTCAGAAACCCATTCTTTTCACCTATCACATGCTTCGAACAACCGTTGTCAACGTACCATCCTCTTTTCTTGTGTTGTGATTGTAGAGAAAATGAGCATTCTTCAGTGTTGAATTAACCTTTCTTTGTTCTCCATATCCTTTGTGGTTCCTGTTTATGATTGTTACTATTATGATTTGGTTCCTTTGGAGGAACAAGAAGTCTACAATCTTTGGCCATGTGTCCAAAATTGTTTCACTTGTAGCACTATGTTTCATTACTTAGTGAACCAAAACTATTGTGATTTCAGTCATGTGCCTCATGTGACTTTCTAGGATATTGTTGTTTGAATATCCTTCATAGTTACTCCTGTTCTTGGCATAGGCTCTACAGTTTGCAGCTTTGTGACCAAAATTGTTAAACTAATAACATAAACCAAGAAACATAGTTTGATACCTAGATGTAGGAGATATTCTGAGTTGTCTTGCTCTTTTTAAGCCTTCTTTTTCTTGAGATGTTGTCGATTGTTGGTTTTGTGTTTTGAATCTTCTAGGTGGCCCAATTCCTATGTGATTTTCTTCTTGAGTACCTCTAACTATTTCTGCATAGGTGCTTTGTTCGACTTCCTGTTCTATTGTCTTGGAGCTTGAACCTTTCTCAATCTGCATCTGGTTGTATCCTAGCCCAAATCTGTCATAGTATGGCCTTTGACTGCTTATGATCTCATCCAATATTTTGGTGCTATTCTGCTGCATATATTTCTTCTAAAGATATTTTCTTAGGGCAACTATTTCTGCTTCTAATATTTCAATCATCTTCTCTTTATCTTCTAATTTTTTTCTGAGTGTTTCTTCAATCCTTTTGTCTTCCTCTAGCTGGATATTTAACTTCATGATTATCTGCTTGATTTCTTCTAAGTTTGGATTTTGAGATCCTTCTTTCTTCTTTAACTCTGCCTCGAGTGACTTGATTTTCTTTCTTTCTTTCCCTAGTTCTTCTAAGGCACCGATTAATTCTGCTCTGAGATCAACTTCACCTTCTTCTTCAAAATATTTAGAATCATCTTCTACTGCCACGAAGAGTACTCTTTCTGGATTATTGTCATTATCATCATCCTCATTTGATGAAGAGTTGTCTTCCTTTGAATAGAAAATTTTCTTGAATAATTTCTTTTTGTTCTTTCTCTTGTCTCCCTTTTGATTTTTCTTTTTCCTCTTAGGATCTTCTTCTTCATCACTACCTTTATTCTTAGCATAAGTACATTTAGAAGAAAAATGAACAATACCATCACAATTAAAACATTTCAATGGAAGCATACCTTTGTATTTGTCGGTTCCTCTTTTTAATTTCCTTACAAAGTTTTCCACTTCTTCATCTTCCTCTAAATCATCGCCGCAGCTGCAATTTGGTTTTGACTTTTTCTTGCTCTGATTCTTCATCTTCTTGGATGCTTTGAATTCCACTTCCTTCATGACCGAGCTCTCTTGTTCTACCCTCATTTCATAAGTTGTGAATATTCCATGTAGCTTTTCCATGCTCAAACTGTCAAGAACTATTATTTCTTCCAGGGCTGATACCTTAGGATCAAATCTCATAGGTAGAGATCTTAGAACATTTTGAACGACCATTGATTCATCAAATTCTTCTCCTAGTCCTCTAATAGTATTCACTGTTTGTAGTGTTCAACAATTTAAGATTAGAATTTAATGTATCATCAACGGTATAAATCAACCATGAACAATAAGCAACCAAAAATACATAGTACATCATAATTTTACATGGAAACCCGATGCGGGAGAAAACCACAAAATGATTTTCTTATATGTCAGAAGAAATACATTTATAGGAAGCACCAAATTCCTTATTTTCCAGCTACAACTAGAAGGAGGCTCCAACCCCCTATCTTTCAGGATCTAACCTGAAGGAAGCTCCAACTCCCCAATTCTTCGGCACCAACCATAAGGAGGCTACAACACCCTTTCCTTGCCCCGTCCAACCACCCAGAAATATAAATGTAGACAACCTGTCACTACCACTGAATCAATCAACCTGTTACTAATCTGTCACTCTCATTGCCATAAACTGTCACTGCTTTTGTACTTCATCAAATCCACTCAAAACCTTATACCATGATCCACAAGAAAGTCTCCCAAATAAAATACTCATGAACTACTAAGACATTTTTGTGTTGGAATACTGCAGAATATAGACCCTAACATACACAGTAAATGATACCTCTCAAACTATAGCTAACCTGATGGATTTGATCTTCTGAACTTCTATTTCCTCAACATATCTATGCCACGTGCTTTGTAAACTCACAGATGTCTGTGCTTTGTCCCATTGTGGTTCATGAATGTCCGCGCCCTACTTCCTTTGCAACTCGCAGATTTCTTTGCTTCTTTGTGCATCCAAATTTTCCTTCACTGAAATCTACGGATGCCCACGCTCTTCCTTCACTACAAATCGTGGATGTCCATGCTCTTCCTTCACTGCAACTTGCAAATAGCCTCAGGAAAACCCTAGAAAAGTAAGCTCAACTTCATCCCATCGACTCCTGCAACTTCTCTCTTCACTAAACTTCACTACCTCAGACTCATTGCTTCAGATCTATCAATAGTACCTTCCCATAACAATTTACAGCATAGATATTCAATGTGCTCAATAGGTGTTAATAATAATCTCTTGAAGTCTTATTTATACTTTCCAAGCGACTTCCTTTAGGGGCTAGCTTGTAACTATTTTACCCAATTTCCTTATTTTAGGGCTAACCCACACTCTCTTGTTGCAACCACTTTACCCTTAATTAAATTATTGTTGCAACTACTTTACCCTTAATAAATGACCTGTAACTTCTTGTTGACCTTCTAGGGGCTTCTAGATCATTTTTTGGGGTCCTCCAACTTCACAAGGCCATAACTACTCAACTGTGAGGAACCACGTGGTGTAACACATGTCATCAGAAACAACATGATGCATATTGTCCATCCATGAATGAATTACCTGCATTTGCACTGTCCTTCATGTCCCTTTTCCTCAATCAACTGCAGGTTTCATAACCATACCTTCGGAGCTTCTTGAATTCTTCAAGGGTTGACATCAATGACAACCAATCTTTCAACAAATGAAGCATAAGACCTGTAAAGTTTTGACCAATGGTTTTGTGGGTCTTCTCACGCATAGGTATTCAATGTATCACCACAAAATCTCTCCCTTCTTCTCGCCATCTTTTCTTAAAAATTTCTCATCAAGGCATGCACAATACTTCTACAATTACAAAATAATCCTTCCTTTTTAGTATTAACACTGAAGCTTTTGTTTCGAGAGAAGAGTTAGGCGAATTTAATTTTGAAATTAAGAGGTTACTCTCGAGGAAATTGCAATTTAATAATGGTCCTTCAATATTTAACCAAATATCGAATTCACATAAGACATGCATTAAATACTTTCTTGGTTATTGTGACACGAGAAAGAGCTTCGACGGAGTGGAGAAAGATATATATCAAGAATTAGATAGAAAGGAGTTCTACTTCTGTGGTTGTAATTTTTTTTTGAAATGAGACTAAGTATTGAATATCGAGTGGATGGAGAACAAAATATTTTTTGACATGATAAAAGGAGTCCCGCTTCCTGTAAAAATCTTGAGCTCAAACACTTAGTTAAACTCTGATTTCAACCTCCAATAATACTAAGACTATAATGCAGTAAGAATACAAGCATTCTACAACCGTTTATGAGTAGAAATACAATAATAAGAAATTTGAAAATAAATTAGCAGCGGAATACCAATAAATAGTAGATGAATCACACCATAGAAGACTAGAAATTCTAGGCAATTCCCCTGGAAAAACCCACAAGGGGAAAACCAATTCAAGGAGATTTTATTATTGAGCTAGAGGAAATGTTTATGAGTTACAACAACAACAATATCAACATTAATTCACAACCACTTATCTCTATAAATTTTCACATGAACTCCTCAAGTTTTGTTCCAAACCCAACTGCCTCGATTTCTATGCACTATACGGTTATGTACAACATAAATGCAATAGTACGAACCTCAAAATGTGCGCCTAGGTTTGACAGAGAAGTAGAGTCCTCAGCTGTACGGATTTCCTCAGCATAACGCCTCAAAACTCATGCCAAACTCTAACAAAAATTGTTGCCTTGAATTTTGTGCTCTTTCTCATCTGTATGAACGACAATCAATGCTACACAAACTCCTCATTTAGCTGTTTTATAGACAAAATATTGAATCTCCTCTTGGATTCTTTCTTATTCCCTCCTTGGGATGCGTTCCAAACCAATCTTGTTATTGCTCTCTTTCTTTAAGCTCAATATCTCTTGGGATTCATGCCTCTTCACCTTCCCTCTCTTCTCTCCACAAAAAGTGTGCCCTCTTCTCCTCTAATGCTACCTTTATGCATCATCCATTGTGTAACTACCCTAACCCTTGGTCTTACAATGAGATTGATGGTCAAGATCAAATATTTCCCTCACGAGATCAATGGTCATGACTTAATCGTCCGTTGAGATCACTTAAGTCACTTAAGTGACCCACACCCTCATAAAGTCACTTTACACATTAAAAAAATTAAAAGACTCAACCTGAATTTATAGAATCACTTTATAAAGTCACTAGGGAGAAAATATGCTCGATCACTTCCGCATGCTGGGCATCGCCAATACATTGTTAGGATATTTAGACACTTAGGAGTTAGTAAGATCTACTTGGTCTATCGTGTTGTTAGGTAAAAGTGTGTTTCTTTAGTATGCATTTGTAGTTAGGAAATCTGACGGTCACGATATGTTCCCAACATAGAGTGATCCGACGGTTCATACTCTCCTCGATCTTAACGACCATTGATCCGTGGCTTAGCACCCGATTGGTCCATGATCTCTCTTTAAAGAGCATGGAGGGTTATTTTCCAATGATCGATTGTGAGAAACTCTCTTGTAAAATCTCTCTGTAATCTTTTTCTTTGCATTAATAAATTGCTCCAAGTGGTCGCGTTGGATGGGGCCGTGGATGTTTCCCTGTAGGGGTTTTACCACGTGAAAACATCGGTGTGTTGATATTTTATTTGGTTATGTGAGTGATT
>SNQJ01S0069838.1:42322-57891 GCA_010110895.2 Picea sitchensis | reverse complement strand
CTTAGTGAGTGAGGTACTTTTGGTACCTCTACCAGAATTCATCTCCAACTCCATCATCCCATCCGCTGTTGTAGTTGCTCCCTCTAAACTAGAGACCTCTTCTCCCACTTCATTGGAGGCATCTGCTACTACCTCCGTTGACCTATGAAATGAAGACATGCTCCTAGGAGACTCCACACTCTCCTAAGGATTCATATGTGCCAATTCATTCCTGTTGAGTCCTCTAGGAGTACTGGAAGAGGATTGATTCCCCAATATCAACTCTTTCTCCCATGCAACATTCCCACTCTTCGACACAAACTATGAATCTAGACATCCACCAGACCCAACCATAGGTCATCCCAACAACCTGTACAACCTATCATACCTGACAATAAGCAACATTGATGTGTCTGTAGTTTCTCCCTCTGGATATAACAATACCCGTCCATAGTAGAATGCAATTCCAACTCCATCAATCTCTAAATATGGCATTGAGAGCAAGTTAACTGTCATATCTGGAATATAAAACACCCTGAATACCTCTATAAAACCTCTCGACTCTAGTTGGAATCTAACACTTCAAACCCCCTTCATTGCAAGCTATGGGTTGTGTTGATTTATATTTAGATTACTACCTATATTCTTCCTATATATTTTTACTCAAGAAAGTTTTTTGAGTCACGGAGGGTTAGTTCATAGCGGGTGTATTTTCTTTCCAAAATGATTCCACATTATAAAAAACACACCTCTCTTTTCCACCACATACAAATTGCACCTATACTTAAACTTTTTCTTGATGTATGGCGGGTTGGCGTACTTACGGGTTTACTTGCTTTCCTTTTTAAGTCTGCTACCACCAAGACTTAACTATTTTCTTCATTTATTTTACACCATGGGTTCGGGTTCCCGAACTCGTAGACTCATCCTCATATCTTCTCCATGCCCGCTACCCCATCATCCCACAATTATTTTCCCCTTACCTTTGTTACATCTTTCGAGATCTATTTAATGCTATTCCTACAGAAAGTAACTGCTAATTGAATTCTGAAAAGGCCATTATTGATTGCATACTTCTTGAGGTAATATCATTTATGTTGTATTAAATTCTCCATAAAAAATGACTTAAGTCATATTACCGAAGAATATTTTATTTCAATATTCTAAGGAATTATACATAGAGTTTGCTAGATACACTAGAATGGCCATGAGAAAGCATCAGTTTTGTGGAGACACACTGAACTTGTTCGTACGAGAAGATTATAATTTTCACTGGTCAAGGGCTTACTGGTATTTCACAACATTTCCCCTACCAGAAAGAAATGAGAACAAGACTTGGACATCATGTATTTATCTAGGTGGATGTGTTCCAAAAGTTTTCAATTGCAAAGACATGGTCTTGTGGTGCATTGATAAATTTATTCAAAATCAAAGGGAAATTATATTGCATAATGGATCCCATATCTCGTTAGCACTTTCAACTTTCAGGAAGATACTGAAATTACCAGAACCAACTATTACATTCAAAGGAAACGAAGCCAAAAGATTCCTTAAGGAGAAGAGTAACAGATTAAATCTTCTGTAAGAATACTTAGAAGATCCTTCAACAATGCCAAAGGATATATCCATAATTCAAGTCAGTTCATTGAAAAATACCTACCGAGAAGTATCAAGGATTTTTACTAGAATTATAGGACAAGAGTCTATGGAAACCATTCCTCGGTTGGCTCTTTATATCTTATATTTTACAATCCATGAAAAACCAATTTTTGATTGGGGAAAAATTATTTCCATTGAAATTTCTTCACAACTATCAAGTTTTAAAGACAATAATAAGTTCTACATGACCTCCTACTTGATATTTTCTATTACTTACTATCATGTCTCCAAGGGATTGAATATAGGGAAAAGGGTAAATTGTGATGTTGACTCGGTCACAATGTGGTATCAATCCTTGTGGAGGCAAAAGTCTGCTCACTATTTTTATGAAGTATATAATGAATTTATATATGTTTTTAAGAAGCTGGTCTTTGGAGAAAATACATCCAGACTTTCACAGGAAGCATTAACCTTTCCAGACAAGAAGGAGATTATGGAAAAAATAGACAAATACAATATTATAAGGATCTATTTCTCTCATGAAAATCTCCTTTATCTTCCTTACTATGTTCCAGGCATATAATTTGTTGTTGAAGTGGCAAGGAAATACAAGTCCTGGTTGCATTTATTCTATGAGAAAAAGAAGAAGCAATTTATCCCACTACCTTGGAAGGCCGATGAATTTTTTCTAAGAGGAACTGCTAATATTGATGAATATGTTGCACAATTTGATCAACATAACATGAAATTTGAAAAAGAGATTATGGGCTTTGACCCTAATCAATTTTTTCATGATCACATGGTATCATTTGGATTCAATAATACACTTATTAATACTTTTATATTTGGAGAAGAAGAAGGAGACATCCATGATCCTGCAACTTAATGCATTGAAAGGAAAGCATGTGATATTGAAACCATCATAAGTACCATGGACGAGTATAAGCAGAAAGAAAAACCCTCTAATGAAAGGAATGCTCAATCTCCTATTATTTCCCAAAAGAGCATGCTATCCAAAAAGAATTATTAGTCTACAACATCTCAACAGAAAAAAAAAAAAAAACTTCAATGAATAATTCAAATTATGGAGGTGATAAAAACCCTCCTCGGGGAAAATTGGAAAAGTCCCATAAATTGCAAGTAAAGATAAAGAGGACTAATTCTCAACAAGAAATCGAAGAACACATACTTAATAGTGAAATCCCTCTCGAATACATGGATTTAGAAGTTAATATAGAAAATATCCATTTCCCCGATGATGAAGAACGAGCATCGGAAAATGTACAATATGTGGCCGAACTCGATTTTCAAGATGAAGAGTTTTCAGAAGAAGAATTATTTCTGTACATAATGCTTTATTTGATAAATATTCAAGAAAAAATATTTTTTAAAGAACCCTTTAAAAAAATAAAAAAGGCAAAACTTGTTCTACATTTAACCTTAGTAAAATGCTTCCATATGGAATCACTAAGATTCATAAGGTTATAGGAGATGCTTTGGACGTTTCAATATATGATATGGAAGCTAAAAATACAAGACTTAAAGAAAGAATACAATAATTAGAGTTTGTTCTAATGCCTCCACCAATATTAGCAACCCCTGTTGCAACAGTTCAACCTGACAGGAATTTTGAGAAAACTCTAGAGTCAAGTATAAGATTGAAAGGGACCTCAAGCTTACTTGCTGCAACCAAGCATTATGTTGAACAAAATATTAAGAAAATAATGTCTCTTGTTTTAGATACATTCTATTTAGAAAGTAATTTTGTTTCTCTTGGTTCCATGATTCAAAATACAAGAGAATATTTGAAAGCTGACATTGAAATTGATGAAGGGTTTTTCAAGGATGGACTTGCCACATTCATTATGAAAGTCTCAGCAATGACCAAATATGAAAGAAAACAAGAAGACTTACCATCTCAAGCTCATATAAAGAAACTAAAGGCATGTTGGATTCAAATAATTAATGTATTAAGGGAATTATTAAATGAATTCAATGACTTAACATCCTAAAAGGCTGAAGCTTATTCTAAATTGTTTGGATTAGATCTTGCGAGCAACATCATTGAAGTAGAAGATACAAAGTTAATTTTAAACCAAATTCTTAAAACAAGACAAAAGTTGGAAGAAAGCGTGGAAAAATTGAAGAAATTATCGACAGATAAGTTCAATAGTATGATTGAATATATTGAAGATGACAATGATAATTGGCTTGTTAAATATGCTAATAGAAATGAGGATATTGAAACTACAATGAAAACTCTTTCAATTGACTATAGAGAATATGAAAATAATCGTTCAAAAACAAAGTCAAACAAGAGGTAACCATTGCTCCTTTGCGAGAATATATTGAAGAATGGTTAAAAAGGGCTATAATCAATATTACCAAGGGTCCAACAGAAGCAACTGATACCAGTCACATAACCACAACAAACAAAGATATAAAAGGTGCATCAAAAAGAAAATGAAGACATGCGATATTCATCACAATAAATCTAAAGATCACATTCATCCCCAAAATTATCTCTTTCTAGATTAGAAATCATCCAGTTACGTTTATTATTTCCTTGAAGAACATAACCGATTTTTGACCCTTCTCTTCTTTTTCTTTCCAGGTTCAACCTTTCTCTTGCTTTGATTCTAGCGACTTCATTCTCTTCTCTTCTTTTATTTTATGGTCCATGGGAGCCCCAATCCCATTTCTTCGGGACAAACGCTTTAATTTTCATCAGATTGTAAAGACTTTATGATTTTTGAGAAAATCCCAGAGAACCAATTCGAGGTTAATTTTGATTGTATCTTTGAACACTAAATATTTGAGGATAAGATATTTGAAATTGACTCATCAAAATCTTATTTTGATTCTAATGAAAAACTCTTTTAAGGTTCCTTGATATATGGGCCATTTTTCTTCTTCCTATAAATGTGATCAAAAAATATTTCATGAATGTGATGAATGTGAGATCTGCTTTCCATTTCTTATAATATATAATCTGTATATATTATTTCTATCAAATTTACATTTTATGAGTGAAGGTTCTTGGTCATTTTCTCAGGAACTGTTGGTGTATATCTATCATTTTTATTTTTGAGCGATAAAGATTTTGGATTTTTCTATATAGCACTCTCCTGAAAGAACTTCAAAGAAAATCTTTTATAAAAAATCAAAGTGGATTACCACATCTATAAAAATGCAAGGGGATTCATATCCTCGTGAAGTTGTTTCGGTCTTAATAGACTCAAACATCAACAAACCGACACCACTACCCTCAAAGCAATTTGAGTCTATTTCTGAAAGACTAAGGAACACTGACCTCATTCCTGTGATATGTCAAGAATATCCACTATCCACAAACCATGCTTTAATGTCCTCGAACGCTAGACAACAATTGCCTAAAGGGCCAATCATTAGAGAAAATTCCCTCTCAAATTTATCTGCAAACTCAACAATTTCAACTGATGATGACTCCTCTGGTTCCTGCTTCTTCTTCTTCTTCTTTGAACACAGACTAACATAATGTCCATTCTTGTGACATGCACAAAATTTCAATTTTCTCATGTATTTCTTCTTGTCCTTTCTCTTTCCCACAAGAGTAACATTTTGCTCGTCTTAACCACCGTCTTTCTTCTCCTAAGACCCCTCCTAGATCTCCTCCCGTGTAAAGTCATCCTATAATCTGCTCTAGTTTAGAAGTTTCTCTCTCCACACCACAAAGTTCACAAAAACATCCCACTCTTTGGTGAAGCCCTTGAGGGATATACGCACCAACTCTGAGTGTGGAATAACTTCTTCGATAGCTGCCAACTCATACTTCACCTGTGCAACACTGGTGAGGTAGGAGGCCACACTCTCTCCCTTGGTCATCCTAGTACTGTGGAGCTTGTTCTGGAGAGCCATTTTCTGGTTCTCATTCTTTTCCTCATACATATTATTCAATGCATCCCACATGTCCTTGGATGTCTGCTTCTTAGCCAAATGTGGAATAAGGTGGTATCTGAATCCATCCAAGATTATTCTCTGAGCCCTTGCTTCCTTCACTTCATGGATGTCCAGATAAATGGGATCTGATGAAGGTATCGACACAATGGTATTCATAAATGACTACAACTTGTTTTCCTTGAGAACACTTGTAATTCTCACCTTCCGCTGTAGGTAGTTGAAGATCCCCTCCAACCTATTTTCAAACCTAATACTGTAAGTCATATTTGTCCAATCGACAAAGAACCTTTCTTTCCCCTCCTTCTTTCAAGAAAATTCCCCAGCAAGTCATTGTTGTCCTAGTGTCAAGGCTGTCCACTGAACTTCATAGCCTTAGCTCCAATATGATGTAAAAATATTTCTTCAAATACATAACTAAATTCTGATTTCAACCTCCAATAATACTAATACTATAATGCAGTAAGAATACAAGCATTCTATAGTAGTTTATGAGCAGAAATACATTAACTAAGCAATCTTAAAATAGATCAACAACGGAATACCAATGAACATTAGAAAAATCACACCATAGAACACTAGAAATTCTGGGCAATGCCCCTGGAAAAACCCACAATGGGAAAACCAGTTCAAGGAGATTTTATTATTGAGTTAGATGAAATATATTTGAGTTACAATAGCAACAATATCAACATCAATTCACAACCCTTTATCTCTATAAGTCTGCACATGAACTCCTCGACTTTTGTGCCAAACCCATATGCCTCAATTTTTGTGAACTTTATGGTCATGTACAATAGAAATGAAACAATACAACCCTCAAACTATGTGCCCATATTTGACAGAGAAGTACAATCCTCAACTATACCAATTTCCTCAACAGAATACCTCGAAACTTGTGCCAAACTCTAATAGAACTTGTTGCCTAAAATTTTGTGCCCTTTCTCAGTTGTACAAACAACAATCAATGCTGTATGAACTCATTATTTAGTTGTTGTATGGAAAGAATGTTGAATATCCTCTTGGATTCTTTCATATCCCCTCCTTGGGATGCATGCCAACCCAATCTTGCTACTGCTCTATTTCTCTAAGCTCAATATCTCTTAGGATGTGTGCCTCTTCACCTTCACTCTCTTCTCTGCTAAAAAATTGCTTCCTCTTCTCCTTTAATTCTTCCTTTATGCATCATCCAATGTGTAACTTCCCTAACCCTTGGTCTTCCAATGAGATTGACGGTCAAGATCAAATATTTCCCTCATGAGATGAACGGTCATGACTTAATCGTCCATTGAGATCACTTAAGTCACTTTATAAAATCACTTTATAAAAGGCTCAACGTGACTTTATAAAATCACTTTACAAAGTCTCTTTATAAAAATACTTTATAAAGTCACTAGGGAGAAAATATTCCCGGTCACTTCCGGATGCTGGGCATCGCCAATGCATAAGTACCTCCAAGCTACTGAATCTAACACTTCAGTAGTTGCAAAATAAAACTAAGTACAAAATAATGGACGAACGAATAAAATGAATGGAACTTTTAAATATATGTTTGAACTTCGCTTCCACGGTTCTTCAAATATGACTAAGTATGAGAATGCGTGCATACATATTTACAACTATAAATTGAAAAGAAATTGCATCCCCACGATCTCGCCGTTCTGCAGAACATATGAAAAATGGTTAAGTATTGGTGGAGTTGTCCGACATAGATCAAAATTTTTCTAAGTATGGAATATAAAGGAGAGAAAATATATAAGACTTAGAGGAAAATAAGGTCAACATAACTCAACTCTAATTATCTTGGAACAAGTCCTTTGCTTTCTTTAATTTATTACAATTCATTTTTATCTTGTGGAATACAACACACATATCTCATGGAACACACCACATATATCTTGTGGAATACACCACATATATCTTGGCCGAATACACCCTACATATTTTATTTATTTATTTATTTATTGATTTTCCTAACACACCCCTTCCTCCTCACTTCACTCCACTCACCTCTCATCTCCCCTTCCTTCCCCCCTATTCTATTCTTATATTTTATTTTGTTTTTCCTCCCTCCATCAGATGGACAGACAGACTCACCTTTTCCTTCACCTCCCTTACCCCTCCTTTTCCGTCCGTCCGCTCCATCTTACTTAAACATTTTAATAAATTTCCCTTTCCCCTTATCCCTACATTCCTCCTTCTCCGCTGGACTCATATTTCTCTCCCCCTCACGTCACCTTACCTAACTCTCCCTACTCTGCTACCCACATTTCTTCCCTTCCCCCTACACTACCCTCTCCTTACCCCCTCTCATCCACCTTCTCCCCATACTTAACCATATTTTAAACAACTTCCAAGAATTACCAACCAATCAGATTACTCCACAAGACATCCAACCATATGTGACAGGTGGAATCCAACCATATGTGACACATGGCAACCAACTACTTGTGACACATGGAAACTCTACAACCAATTAGGTGGCGACGAATGAAACTATGACATGTGGTAACCAACCAGAGCGTGACATGTGGCTGGTCGTAGCGACTTATCATAGAGCTACACATGGAAGCTGACTCATCACCACTAGGCATTGGTTGGGCCTCCTAGTTATTTAATTAATTTCTTAAGGGGTCGAATTACAAGCCTCTATAATCTCTTATTGGTTCACATTAAAGGCATGGTAGAATTTTCATTATAAACATATGAAATCCCAATATCCCCATGCATGTGGGATAAACATTTTAGGAAGAAAATTCGAAATTTTATGAAGGAGGACGAAATTTAAATCAAGGGCCCAGATTGCCCCATCAAAACTAATCGACAGTTGTTAAGTCTTGTTGTTCCGAGGGCCATAGCTTGAGATCCAGGAGTCAGAATTGCGCAAAATGTACCTCGTTGGAAAGAAATTTTGATTAGGAAGATGATGGAATAGGTTCCAAGGATTGAAACTGAGCATATTTCTCTCAAAAATTGAAAAACAAAATTCAGCAATATTTTATTTTGTGCTGATAAATCTGTTTGACACCTCAACTTCACGAGTTCATCTCTTGAGATCCAGGAATCAAAATTGTGCCCAGGAGGACTCGTTGGAAATATAAGAAGAATAATATCACATATAAAATGATTTCCATGGCTGATAAATTGAATATCATATCCAGAAAATTAAAACACAATTCTCTCTCTAAAATGGAAGTTAATTAAAATTTTCAAAATAAAAGGTTATTTAAAAACTTTTATGAAAGGTGGAAAATACCCACTTCAAGATGTCGATGTCAATGATGTAAATTAATTAATGAGACTTTATTGAAGCATTAATTAAAGTTATTACTCCAAGAAATAAAAATCCCTAACTACTCAAGTAGTTAGAAGATCTGGTTTTAAAAGACCAGAAAGGGCTTCATCAAAAGGGTTAGAAGCAAGCAAACAAAAGATTAGAACATAAGGATTCATATATCAAAATGCAGCCAATATTTTGGTTAGAAAAAATAGATCTTCATCTTCTCCATTATTCTTCTTCTTCTACACCAATTTCTCAAGGCTTCATATTGGTATTTATGAACAAAGCATGGGGTTGAGTATTGAGTGTTTCTCTTGTAATATTCCAATACTTTTATTATATGATAATGGAGTATTTACAACCGTGTATGTGACTGTCAGATGTGAGCCAGAATTGGCTATTCAATTCATGGGAATTTAGTCATTGTTTAATAAGCTTTGTTTTTGAGTCACTAGTCAATTGGTTTGTAGAGATTTTGTGTATTGTTGAATATATTTTATGAACAAAACTCCACATAGAACTGCTTCTACATTTTACTTTAATGATTTCTCATATCTTGGGATATCCGAGGATGAGATTTTTGAAGTATTCCCATCATATTCTTTTCAGTGTTAAATGCTAAACTCCTTTAAAGTTTTTTGAGATGATCAAAACTATTCTTTCCTTTTTCTTGTGAGAAGATATGGATGCATTCACTATTTGTATGTGATTTAGAGGGTTGTATATATGATGATGAACACAAAGATATTATGATATTTGAAGCCTTCCTTCAATATTTCTATTGTTACAAGAATTTTTGTTGCACATAAAGATCATATTAGGTTATTAAAGAACCATTTCATATATATATATATATATATATATATATATATACCATGTTAATAAAGATCTAGGATTTGATGCTTATCATTATTCCAATGATCTAGGTGGATATTGGTGGCCACCCACCTATTCCAATTGGCTCATATTGACAATTTTTAGTTCAACACGTTTCTCTCTAATCATGCCATTTCTTTGTAATTGTGGGTTATACACTTCCGGGGCTGTCCTGAAGCCCTACACAATATCCAGGTGGATATTGGTAGTTGCCCACCTATTCCAACTGGATTATTTTGGAAGTTTTCATATCAATACATATTTTTGTACTTCCAGGGCCAATTTGGGGCCCTAAACAAAATTTTTTGGCTTGCCACAGTCAAACTGTAGATGCAGTTAGAGTTTGACAACATATTGTGTAGTTCTCGAAAAGACCTTTTCAACAGGATATCACACGCCTAAAATGGAGGTTGTATGAAAAAGTTACGACCCCGGGAAGTTGAGGTACCAACTTACCCATCGGGGCCCACATAAATTTTGGCATTTCATCTCGTAGGGTTAGGTTTTTGGATGTCTAGGGTTTTGGAATTCATGAGTAATGTTAAAAATTCCTCTGGAGCCTCATTGTAATGATTTTTCTCAGACAGATGTGCATAGCAGCCACATCTCTTCTCAGAGATAACTACCACCATTTGAGCAAGTTGTTTCAGTTCTGCAGTTTTACAGTTTCAACCTATTTTCTTTATTCAATAGAAGTTATTGTTCACTGGATATCTATTATTGTTCTCCGTATCTATGTGTTATGGTATTCAATCTATTATTCATTTCGTTATGCTCATAAATATGGATCAGTGGTATCAGAGCTGTCTGCTCTTCATTTGTTTTTTTTGCATGTCCCCGACAAGATCTGGGTACAAGAAGTTGAGACTCAAACTAGTTGAGCCTTTGCAATATTGGTGGCACCGAAATTGACTACAACTCATGAGGTATGAGAATAAATATGATGGAATAGGAGATCGTTTTAAATTGTTTCTCGAGGAATCCCTTGCGCGACAAAGGAACGAGATGATGGACAACTTTGCATAGATCCTTCGGTGGCTGCCCATAGGAGACACATCTTCATCAAACAACCATGCAACCCCCTTCAAGGTACAAGTAAATTTTTATATTCCATTATTTGAAGGAATGATAGATGCAGATGCTATAGATAAATCACCGAATATGCTCGAAGGGTATTTTTTGGTGCACAATTTTTACGATAGGGAAAAGATTAATTTTACACTCCTCAAGGCTATCCCTCATGTTAAGGACTGGTGGGATACATACTCTGAGAAAAAGGACACAGAGGAATATGAAATATTTGTGGTTGCCCCCACCTGGAATTCCTTCAAGGATGTCATTAAATAACAATACTACCCTGTTGGAAGCTACGAGGACCAGTACACAAGATTGACCACGTTGCGTTAGGAAAGGGATCATATAGTACCGTATTTCACCAATGTTTTCCATACTTTGCACACCAAATTGGGTGTCAAAGGCTCTGAATGAAATCTAGTGCTCAAATACCACTACTGTCTGCATAGATACATTCAAACATAAATGGAGTTTCTAGACATCACATCATTAGCTGCGGCTTATAGATATGCTGTCAATATCGAGCAAAAATTTAAGCAGAAGAGGCGAGATTTTGGATCTGCAAATTCCTCACAGCCGAAGCAGGGAAAAGGCAGTCCCAACCCACCAAACAAGGGATAGAGAAAAGATGCCTGCTCTAAGGACAACCAGTCCAAGCTGCAACCCAAGAAAGGTATTGAGAAGTCGAAGAAGAACATGGGAAAGTGGTGTGAATACCGTAAAATACCTTGGTACAACACTGAAGAATGTCACTCCAAGAAGTCACTGGTGGCCGAGTTGAAATCTTCCAAGTCAGAGGCAGATCCTGACTCCGAATCAAATCCAAAAAGTGGGAAGCAGATCATCGATGTCAAACCCAGTGCCACTATCTCTACCACCAAAGTCCAACAAAGCAAAGTGGAAGAACCAGAGGAAGGGGAACACCTCTTTCACTCATAGATGTGGGTAAAGGGGGATCCACTGCATTTCATTGTCGATAGCAGCAGTCAGAAGAACCTGATCTTAGCAGAGGTCGTCAAGTGATTGGAATTGATGATAACACCACACCCACAACCCTGCACCATTGGATGGCTTCGCTAAGGAAGATATCTCTGCGTCAGGCAACGATGCCATCTTCCCTACAACATCAAACCCTTCAAATATGAGGTATTGTGTGATATTTCTCCCCTTGAAGTTTGTGATGTTATTTTAGGCCAACCATATTTGCGGAAGTGACATGATGTGTATGATTCTAGACTCTGCAGTGTTATTATTACTTTGGGTAGACAATTGTATAGGATAGAAAAGGTAGCGTCGCCTTCTGCTATTTATTTAATCTCTGCTAAGAAATGCAGTAAGGTCATTTCACAGACCGAGAATTTTGTCTTCTTTGTGATCCATGCTCACAAAAAGCATAAAGTTGTCGCCACATCCGTGACCTCTAAACATAGCCTCTCTTTGTAGCAAAAGCAAGTGGACGGAATCATGGAATATTACAGAGACATATTCTCCTCACCCACCAGGGTATCGATGCACTGCCAAGTCAACATCCAATTGATTTAACCCTTGGTGCACCATTGCCTAATGGACTAGTCTATCGTCGCTCACTGATGGAAAATGACTAAATCAAGTGCCAGATCCAAGAGCTGCTTTAAAAGGGGCACATATGACACAAATCATCTCCTTGCAGAATTTTGATTGTGCTAGTGCAGAAGAAAGATGGGACCTGGTGGCTTTGCATTGATTATAGAGCATTAAAAAAAATCACAGTCAGGAACCAATACCCAATTCCCCGAATTGATCAGCTTCTTGACTAAATCAAGGGGGAAAATTTATTCAACAAGATTGACCTAAAGTCTAGATACCACCAAGTTCCCATCGAACTGACTGATGTATGGAAGATAATTTTCAAATCTAAAGAAGGTCTCTTCGAATGGATTCTCATGCCCTTTGGCTTAAAAATTGCACCAACAACTTTCATGATATTGATGGATGATGTATTGAGACCCTTCACCAACTCTTTTGTGGTGGTATATCTAGATTACATCCTCATCTTCAACAAAACTTGGGAGGAGAACATGCAACATATTCAACAAGTTTTTGAGCACTCTGCAACAACACAAGCTATATGCTAACTTGGAAAAATGCTCCTTTGGCATGAACAGGGTCCAATACTTGGGCTACATTTTTGATGAGCATGGGGTACATGTGGATCCAACTGAGATCCAAGTCATCCGTGACTGGCCAACATCAACCACACTAACCGAGCTTCAAAGCTTCTTGGGATTTGCCAACTTCTACTAAAAGTTCGTGTTGGGATTCTTCCATATTGCATGGGCCCTCAACCAAGTAACCAAGGGTGGTGGAAAGGAAAAGTTTGCATGGGGGAAAGAACAACAACAAAAATTTGATGATCTGAAGCATCACTTGTGCTCCTCTCCAGTACTTTCCTTACTCGATCTGCAACAACCGTTTGAGATTGAGACTAAAGCCTCTGACTATGCTGTAAGCACAGTTCTCACTCAACACGGTCATCCAGTAGCATACCATAGTGATACACTGTCAGATATTGTCCAAAAATACCCCACCTATGGCAAAGAAATGTATTCCATAGTGCAAGTCTGCCTTCCATGGAAACATTACATTCTGGGAAAGGAGACAATCATCCACATTGATCACAATCCTCTGCAGTTCATACAGACACAAGGGAAGTTTTAGAATGACCACCATCAAAAGTGGTCCACATACCTACAACAGTTCCATCTCAACATCAAGTATAAAACAAGGATCACAAATCGTGTCATTGACTGCCTTAGTCTCCCTCCCATTGCTTCGCTCACCACAATGCCCCATTCCTGTGGGCATGAGGTATCTAAGTGGCCCCAACTTTATCAGTGTGACCCTGACTTTGACACCACCTATCAAATCTTGGGTACATGAAAAAATGACATCGATTTTCACATCTAGGATGGATTTTTATGCCATCTAGGCCACACACGGTGTTCTCACAAGTGAGCGTGCAAAGCTAATTTGGGAGGCTCACTACAGTCGGATGGCATGACATTTTGGTGTGGAGAAAACTATGGCCATTCTAGAGAAACATTTTCATTGGCCAAAACTTCAACAAGACATCAACAAGTATATCGGATCTTGCACTACCTGTGCCATTTCCAAGCCAACCATCAAGAATAAAGGCTTATACACCCCTCTTCCTACTCTCGAGAGGCATTGAGAATCCATCTCGATGGATTACATGCCCAACCTTTCATCGACCAAGCACATTAATGATTGTGTATTTGTGGTGGTTGATCGATTTTTGAATATGGCCATTCTCATAGCTTGCAAGAAGAGCATCATAGCGACAGATACTGCCAAGTTCTTCTTCGAACAAGTGTGGGTCCTGTTATCGCACGGTTTGTAGGAAGGGTTTAGGTAGCTTGAGTCAAGGCTTAAAACCGGCGTAACAGAAGCTTCCCCACCCACTGTCACCTCAATGGGGAGCTCTTTCTATTTAGGATGGCTAGTCCAAGGGAGACATCCCTATGTAATCTGGGTTTCTGAAGGGCTAAAGGTATAATGGATCAAGGCAAGAAGTTCCCTTTCACAGATTACTGCCAAGAGAGATAGTCAAAGGAGATGTTCCACTGATGAGTCACCTGCTTGCGAGACAAGACAAACAAATCTAGAAAATATGCTTGCAGTGGGTTAGTATTTCACAATATCAATGACTATCCTTTAACACACACACACACACACACACACACACACACACACACACACACATATATATATATATATGAGCAATGATCAAATGTAATTATTGACGAAGTCAATGATTACTAATAAAAGACAAATGGATTGTATCACTTCTTCAATAAATACAAAGAGATAAAGGCATTCAATGTATACAATAAATCTCAATTATATCACAATGCACTATAAATCTGCTCAATATATATAATGTTGCTGCATCACTATGCATAAATGAGGGTGACGTCAGCCCTTTTATAGGTCAAAATTGAAAGACAATGAGTGAACGTTTTCTTTAATAGGCTTGCAAGTGTAATTAGTGACTCAAGGTCTATCAAAAGAGATGATAATTGTCACAACATCTTCAAACCAAACAAGAGATCAAAGCAATGTGATGTCACCTATACTGTTTCAGCTGCAATTATGACGTCAGCCCCAAATCAGATTGGTTAGAGAGGCCAAAAGGCAACGTTTTGCAATTTTAACCAAAGACAATATTCAAGACCTTTATGGCTGCTAAGAGGAGACCTAGCCACAAATTTTAGTGTAAGCAAGAGTTCCAAAGGCTAGGACGTCACCTCTAGGGTTAGGGGTAGTAAATTAGCTAGGGTTAGACGTTAGGTTAGTTTAGGGTTTCAAATTCAAGAGTTTGAAAGAGAGTTTAACCACAAATAAGCTCAAGATTATCTTCTAGACTAGTGCCTTGGGTTAATGGAGTCAATTGGAATGAAACTAATGGCTTGGAGACATTTAAACCTAAGGACAAGAGGACTTAGTCTAATGGTGCTGCTATGGCAGGGCCACTAGAACCAAACCCTAAGAAGAAAATACTTAAATAGGTGTAGCTAAAACTAGGCCTAAGGCTTCCTCTTCTTTCCTTAAGACTTCTTTGGCAAAATGGCTAGCTTACAAACACAAACCTATAGCTGAAAAGTGTTGTTTAGAAGACAAGTCTTTTCAAACCCTAGAAGTAAACCCTAGGTGTAAAACAAATTAGGCCTAGGACGCCTTCTTTCTTCAATTTGTGCTCAAAACTAACTCAAGAATAGAGGAAGTCTAGTGTAGCTATGGCTAGGCTAAAACTTCTCTAATCAAA
>SNQJ01S0069838.1:30084-41434 GCA_010110895.2 Picea sitchensis | reverse complement strand
ATAAGAAGGTTATAACGATCAAATATGACACATACCATGATACCTCAGACCAATTACCTCATGGAGCAATAGCCCTCTCTGATGAAAACCCAGGCCGGTAGTGATGGAGGCTGGCACTGCTGACAGGACAAGTCTCGCTGAGAAGAAGAAAGATGGGCCCTCAAGGGCCATGCTCAAGTCAATCCTCTCTCGTACTCCATGTCTGGGATCATGTGGGCCTCGAGACATGATCTCCTAGTTATCCCTAGATATCAGGGATAACATCTGGCTCCAACTCGGGGACATGTGCTGACTATAGAGCGCATGAGAACCTCAACAATCTCTGGCGTAGACCTGTGACCTGCTCACACTCGAAAAAAGGCATCAGCGACAAAGACGGGGTGGTATTGCCACCCCGTATAGCAAATGTGCATATAAGGCAGTAAGTAAATGTGCATATAAGGTAATCATAAATGTAAATATAGAGCAAGATACTTTCCTGTACTTACCTGCTGGCTGCATGTTGGTGTAGTCAAACAACCAATTAAGCCAATCCAACAACGCTCCCTGATACCTGCCTTTGTGCTTCATCATAAACCAAAACAATGATAAATCACGCACAAAAATGTCATGAGTTAGAATATATATCACATCATCGGGAATCTCAAAGTCTAACTCATGGAGGCGGGTGGGAGGGACAAAATAGTGCCAAGTCCATCTCTGAGAAAAGCACTCAATCCTATCCAAGAAAGGGGCGTGAAAGATACAAGGTTCAGAAAACCGACTCGAACGGCCTGTAGACTGGTTACCTAGGACATCTTCACACTCTAGAGTCAAGGAAAGAGTCAATAAAGAAGTAGTAGGTGACTGACAAACTATCAAAGGAAGGTTGAAAAACTGATTGGAAATAGCATTACCCAACCAACCCTTGAAATCTAGGGTTTGCCTAGGAGGAAACTCAACACAAAAAAGGTACTTCCCAACTACACCCTGAATGGAAGAGCAAGGCAAAGTAATAACCGGTGGTTGGGATGAAAAGTCATGAGTAACCTTCTTCAGGCAAACAATGTCCTTACTTGTATCAGAATCTGAGCATAACGGTGGTTGGAAATCATCTTCATAAATAGAGTTCAAATGCTCAGTAGGGTATTCATCAAACATCTCAAGGTAAGACTGAAAATCATCCGAAAGATAAGGTACTAGGTCATCCTTGGTGTTTTGAAAGATACAAGTAAAAACTTCATCTCCTTGTTGCCACTGGTCATGAGTAATCTGCCGTGACATCTGCAAGGGAAACAACTGGAGATGACTCTCAGTGTCATAGATGGGATCTTGGTCATAACCAACCACATCCCACCTACGTCTCCCAACATGTATGAACTCATCAAAATCAGTTATATCAGTATCAGTATCATAACATGCAGGATTTCCAAGATTTGAACATTCATCCTCCTCCTCCTTTTCATCACATGGTAAAGCATCATCAAAATTTATGAGAGGAGGGTAACTTACTATTTCTTCTTTTGCAGGTACTTCATGGAGCTGGATGTTCTCAGCATGTGTCATTTCTTCATCCTCATGGACTGCTTCTTTATCTTCAAGTGCACAACAAGGGACTTCTACTTCGTCCAAGGCTTTCATTTCCTCTTCATCTTTTGAATCAAGTAACACAACATCATCAGAATTTTGAAGTGGAAGATAACTAACCTCATCTTTACTTTGCTGCACAGGAGAAACAGGTTCTTGCATAACTTCATCAGCGGGAGGAACATAGGTGGATAGTTCATCATTTTGTTCAAGTTCTTGCTCCTCATCAACGTCTTCATTCGGCTGGTCGAAAGCTTGTTTCCCTTTCTCTTGCGTATCTTCAAAGTTTCCATGGGAGACCAGTTTTATCAAGCTGAGAATGTCCATGGCATTATCCCTGGTTAAGGAGAGATTATTTTCAATTTGGATGGACATATTGTGAGCTTCTGCAAGTGTTTTTGGATTCTTCTTACTTAGAAGGAATCTCAAATGTCCCTGAAGTCCATTAGCATAGAGGTAGACAAGATATTTCTCTTCAGGACGATGGCTTTGTGGAATCTGGCAAAGTAATCTCTCAAACCTAAAACCAAAAACTTTGACGATCTCAGACTCTGCTTGTCTTATGCCTTCAAGCTCTTTCAGCAATGATTGTATAGCTTCTATTTTCATGGTCCACTTTGCAAGAAAAATTTCTTCAAATTGTTCCATAGTAGTGATGCTGGCAGCTGGAAGGTTATTGTACCATCTTCTGGCCTCTCCATGCAAGGAGGAATAGAAAAGCTTCATCACCACGTCTTCAGCCTCGTCATCAATAGGGAAACATTCAAATAATTTCCAAAATCTTATCATATGAGATTTAGGACATTCTCCATTGATGCCAGCAAAACGAGGGAGGAAAACCTCATAACGAGGGGGCATTTTCCTGGGATATCCAGGGATTTCACTCATATCTAAAGGTCTATAGCTTCCTGGGTCCCATTGTGAAGTCATTGTTGACTTCGTCATCAGTGGGGAGGACTGATCCATGTGGATATTGGTGGCCACCCATCTATTCCAACTATCTCATATTGAAAGTTTTTCGTTCATCACGTTTCTCTGTAATGATGAAATTTCTTTGTAATTGTGGGGTCTGCACTTTTGGGGCTGTCTTGAATTTCTACACACCATCCAAGTGGATATTGGTGGACACCCACCTATTCCAATTGGCTTATTTTTGAAGTTTTCATATCAATACATCTTTCTGTACTTCCAGGGCCGTTTTAGGGCCCTAAACAATGCTTTTTTGGCTTTCCACAATCAAACTATAGAGAGAGTCAAAGTTTGATGGCATAATGTGTAGTTCTTGAAAAGACATTTCCAACAGGCTATCACATGCCTAAAACGAAGGTCGTATGCAAAAGTTATGACCCCAAGAAGTTGAGGTACCAACTTACCCATCGAGGCCCACATAAATTTTGGCATTTCATCTCCTAGGGTTAGATTTTTGGATGTGTAGGGTTTTGGCATTCATGAGTAATGTTAAAAAGGCCTCTGGAGCCTCATTGTAATCATTCTTCTCAGATGGATACGAGAGGCAACCACATCTATTCTTAGAGATAACTACCACCATTCGAGCAAGTTGTTTCAGTTCTACAGTTTTACAGTTTGAGCCTATTTTCTTTATTCAACAGAAGTTATTGTTCATTAGATATCCATTGTTTCTCTCTGTATCTCTGTGTTATGGTATTCAATTTGTTATTCATTTCGTTCCCCTCATAAATCTGGATCACCCAATCCAAGAGCATCAAGACATATCTTTTAGACATATCGTCATGAGGTTGCTCTTTTGATCTTAACCGATTCAAACATCAACACCAATTTTTATCTAGAAAGTTCTCGAGCATTATGACTAACAATGGAAACTTAGATACTGAAACTATATTAAATATTGTTTTTTATTTATCTTATTTTATTAATGTAAAGAACATATATATGTTATGAATCTCATCTTAGTTTTGAGGGTTAGTTTAATTGGTTAGTGTCATTACTATTAAGATGTTGTTGGTCACTTGACATGGTCTTCTTTTGATTTTCATAAGATTAGGTGTATTAAATATATGCAACCCACTTTATATTGGTTGCTCGAGTATTTCCAAAACTTAGTTTTATCTTAAAGTTTCTAAGTTTTGTTACCTAAACCCTAAACCCTTGTTGATGCAACCTACTCATTCCTTTTGGGCCCTGCGACCTGCTCACAATGTTAGGGGGAGGTTCCCTTCCTCCACCCTACTTTGATGCTAAGGCAAATGCCTTTAGGTTGTTGGTTTCCTCATTGGGGAAATCTTTGTAAAATCAATCCCATATAGGGTTGTTAAGAAAATCGATCAGAGCTGTGGCAGGTGCGGGGGAGGGGGAGGCGGTATCTTTAACCTCGAAGGAAAATATGTATATACTTTTTCATGGAGTCTTGGTATCATCTCCAACAATCTTGTAGGAGCCTATGCTCTTTTTTTAGGGATTGAATATAGACAAAACATTAAGCATTCAAAATTTGACAATGAAAGGGTACTCTCTTATCATTATTAGGTATCTTGTTCACGGCTCCACTCCATATGATGTCAGACTTGCCTCTGTGATTGGTCGGATCGAGCAAGTCCATTTCTGATTCTCAAAATTCAGTTATTTACATGTCTTGGGAGAAAACAATAAATAAGCAGGTTGCCATGCAAACCTTTCAACATTGAAAAATGAGGGGATCATAGCCCTCAACAACATTGACATATATCAGCATATACTTTGAATTATGATAGTCATGTCAAACATTAAGCAATTGAGTGGGAACATGGCCAAGCCCATGGATTGTGGTCTATTTGGAGGGAGGGAGGGCTCAATGAGATTGCCCATCATCTCTCACACATAGACCCTCTCCATGACACACACATTTGAACCATTGAATCTTGTTCAATGGTATGATTGTGGGATTTTTATGGCATAGCACCAAAATTATTGTGGCAGTGGGTTTAGCGACTCTTAGTTAGGCCAGGGGTTTGGGGATTTCATTTATATGGGGAGTCCTTGGCCCTCTTTCTCAGCTTCTTAGCATCTTCTTTATATGTTTTGGGAGCATTCAAGGAATGTATCCTATGGAATTCAAGCCTAAAATTCTTATATTGGCACTTAGAGTTTGGTTATGGAACCTTTGTAGTTTGAACACCAGTTCTAGTCCTCTCCCTTAGTTTCCTAGCACAATTATCCTCCATTTTTACATCAGATAGGGATCATTCCTCTTAGGTCCTAGGTTTGTTTTTTCCTAATCCTTTTGCAAATCAGGGTTTTGGTTTTACATGGTATTTGTGGTTTGGTCTTCTCTCATTCATATTCTTGGTTTCTTACTCTCTGTCTAATCTCACATTTTGAGTGGGTGGGTTGGCATGATTTTTAGTCTATTGGATATTCATATTTTCTTATTGGAGGATATCCCTATTCCTATTTTGGGCCACTCTAGTGCCTCATCATCCCTCAATTTTCGAGAAAAAGGCATAGAACCTACCAAATTCATATAGTATTGAGGTCCAAGACTCCCCCCACTAAACAAATTAGAGTTGGTGTTAAGCTCGATTGGATGTTGGAAAGCTCCTCCGAGCGAAGTGGACGAAGGAGGGATATTGTAATACCCCAAGGACGTGCCCCAATTATATTAAGAATTGTAATCATGTTTATGAATTGTAAATCATGTTTTGTAGGCTGGTGAGCCGAGTATTGATAAGCTGATGGGCTTATGTGTTTATTAGGCTGAAGAGCCTAAGTGTTAAAGGCCAGAAGTCTATTTTTGTATATGTAATTATGTAGATCATTAATATAATATATAAACATCACTGCGTGCCGACCGACCACGAAGAAAGACTGATGGGGGACTAAGCTTCCACAAGGCTAGGTAAGTGAAAGGGGGCTGAAAGGTTGGAAGAGGGGCTAATATTGAGGGCTTAAGTCCTTGAATAATAATTTATTATTATTCCAAAGTGGTGTGAAAGGTA
The DNA here is from genome assembly GCA_010110895.2 of Picea sitchensis. Classification (NCBI taxonomy): domain Eukaryota; kingdom Viridiplantae; phylum Streptophyta; class Pinopsida; order Pinales; family Pinaceae; genus Picea; species Picea sitchensis. The sequence goes on along the minus strand of SNQJ01S0069838.1, from coordinate 35,915 downwards.
TATTTTTATCCTAAGTTCCCGGAAAAGGGAAAGCATACTTGATGGAGTGCATGTAGCTTCATGGGCGACATTTGTTGGCCCAGGCACATGCAATTTAACCCAAGATTTGAGCCGTGATGGGGGTTCATCCTCCATTCTTGTGTCCACTGTTTGAACAGTGTTACCTCTGTGTCTGATCTTTGCATGCATACCCTCACACATCTATGAAACCAGAAAACCATGAAAGTTTTCCTGAGAATCCGACGCAACCTCTGTCTGAACCGTTGACTCTGTGATCGACCTCTGCTTAATTTTCTTGTCACACATTCCTGATAAGAAGAGCCGAAATTTGACCGGTGTATTCCTATGAATCCCATGGCCTATGTATTCGACCTTTGCAATATTCATGCACGCATCTGAAACCATAAACCGTGAGGTCATCCTATGATTTTTTCCTGAGAAGCCGACGCACCCTCAGTCTGTACCCATTTTACCTCTGCGTTGGACCTCTACATAACCACGCACATCTGAGAAACCAGTCGGGAGTGAAAGGCTGACCTATGTTTCCTATGAACCCAGGTTTATCCACACTACAAATCTGAGTTCGTGCTTAACTGCTTGGGTTGATGTCTTCTAAGAAACCTGAGCATACCGTAATTGTTTATGCCTTGTGTATTTTAACTATGGGCTGTTGTGGCCATGCAGTCCCTTGGCTGAGTATGATTGGCTACCGTCATCTGTTCCTTGCTGAGACTTATTTTTGTCCTCATTGTGCTAAAATGGAGCTAAAGAAGCAGGTTGTCAGGCTTGTGTGCAACACTCTCTCCAGGTGAGAGAGGTGGTTGTGGTTGAAGAAGCAGGTTTTCAGGCCTGTGAGAGACTCTCTCCAGGTGAGAGAGTGCATGGAGGAAGTGAGAACTCCTGGAAGGGGTCCTGTAGCTGCCACAAAGATTGGAGAATTCTGGTATAACCTGTTGCTGAAGCCCAATGCAAGGGAGGTTTAGCATCCAAAGGACTGTCTTGGTGACAATGAAGTTGTATACTCCTGGGGTGGGACACGCATGTGGGGAATGAGAGTCTGTGAGCAGTGGGCATAAGTGGCTCCTGGGAGATAATCCATCCTCATAAACCGTGTGTCTTCATATTTACCTTGCCTAGCCTAGGATTCCCTTGCCCGATGGATCTTAGTCCCATCTCGGGGGTGACCTACTGCTGAGAGTGATGAGCAGCGTGGTCTAAGGCTGGGAGGTTCATGGAAGGTCTGCACGCAGTTGGTGGTGTTACACCAGTTTAAAAGATAAGTATTAATTCTGTACTTAATTTATATGTGATGCATGTCTGTGTCTTGAAATGTTTATCATGTATTCCGTTGCAAGTTTGAATTGCTGTTAATTTTATTTAAGTATGTATGACAACAGTAACTCCATGTTAAATGTGTTAATTTGATTTAATGCATAATCTTTATAAATATATGTATGTATATTCTGCGTAGTATCATTTCCTAGTAGTGGGGTTGATGGACGGGGATGTTAAATATGGTATCAAAGCCAGGTTTCAACTCTGAGCCTAGATGGGCTGGATAAGTGGTCTTTGGACCCAAGGTTTCGAGTGGAAATGGTGTTCAGATGGAACCAATTTCGAACCTTAGAATTTTTCTGAGTTCCAAGGGGTTTCTTGGCTGTGTGACGAAGCTCAAGAGGAGTAGTGGTAGAATAAAACCACATTCGGCATGGTATTTGAACACAGAGAGAGAGCTCAACACTTGGGGTGTTGGAGTCGTAGGATTTGTTTGGGAAAAAGGAGAGTCCTTTACGACCGTCAGATTCGGAGAAGGCACATGAAGGTTATCCTAGAAGCCTATTAGAGTTTGGCAATCTAGAGAAGTGGGGTGCACTGAGGCAAAAACTTTCGAAGTCCAAAGCTTTGAATTCTCGGAAGAGATCTACACTATAGATCTAAGGGGAGAATATTGATCGTTAGATCTTGGAGAATCCGCATATGGGTTATTCACGAGAATCCTTCAGAGTTCACAGATCGAAAATGTAAAGTGAAGAGAAGTGAAATCCTCTGAAGCAAGAAATCGTGAAGTGGATATCGACTGTTGGTTATGGGAGAGATAAGGACCATCGATTATTGAGGGAGAGTTTAGAACTGTGGCAATCGGGAGAAGGGGAATGTGTTGACGCATAAACTTCCAAAGCCTGAAGTTTCGAAGTGAAAGGGTAGACGTGGTGGGGCTAGATGACGTTGCCTAGGGTGACATGGACCTTTCTAGGCGTGCCACCTTCCATCGCCTTAGTTGGTGACAACTGTACTATGTGGTCCCGGAGGATAGAGAAGCCCTAAGTTCGTAATTCGGGAGATTGAAAGGTAAGCAAGCAGGAAATCTTCTGGAAACCAAAGTCCTGAAGTCTCTAAGTCCTAGAACTCAGACACCTGAGGTTCCATAGTGAGTGTCAGCCATTGGATACTGGGTATATGTGGACATTTGATCCGCCTTACATCGCGAGTTTGGTAAACTGAACTTCAAGAGATTGCCATATTGCTCTTTGAAATTTATGAGGGTCGAAGACCCAAGTAGCACCTTTTTATCTAGCGCTTGGTCACGACCCATGGTCGCATGGGTTGGGGACTGAAAGAAAAGGGCTAAGGCCTGAAATTGTTACAGATCCGAGCATAGCTCGAAAAATTCATGAAACATGAACGTTTCTTAAAACAAATTTGGTTTATGAAAGTTGTGGGATTTATTAAGGAATAATGGTCTGACAAATTCCGGTTGTCTGCACATTGTGTTTGCAGAAGTTTAACAAGTGCCAGAACCTAATAGAGTTGAAACTGAGTGCAAATAAATGGAGGAGACACAAAATGATTCCAATTCAGAGAACGAAGCTAAAGGGATGGATGCTCATTTGGGAGTTGAAGGGTCAAACTCCAATGGGCATGGAGAAGAGATAGATAAGGAAGGGCATATGATGAAAATAATTGAAAAATTGCAGAAAGATGCCCAAACTCACCGAGCAGATAGAAAAAATCTCATGAAAGCTAAGGAACAACAGGGAGAATTCAACTTAAAGTTGACGAAGATTCTGGAGAGAATAGAAAATAAGTTGGACAAGGAGAGAGACTCAAGCAAAACAGGGAGTCACCAGAATTCTGAGGGAAGAAGATCAAGGAGTGTTGGTAGACACCATCATCACTCCCAAGGTCTCACCAAGAGGAGGGCACACAGTAGTTCAAGCCCATCTCCTACCAGAAAGCACAAGAGATATGGAGTGGATGAACTAAAGGGAGAAATGAACAATATTAAGCCTCCTACGTTTGATGGAGAACACAAGAAGGAGGAAGATGAAAAAACATGGTTTATTGGCATGCGGAAATATTTCCAATTGCAGAATTATTCCTCTCATGTAGAAGGTAGAATTGCAATGTATCAATTGAAAGGAAAAACATCCATGTGGTGGGATCAACTTGTGCAGGTGCAACAAATTAGAGAGAAATATATCACTTAGAAAGAATTCAAGAGGTATTTCGAGAAGAAATACTTGACTAAAAGATACTACGACAGAAATATGAAAGAGTTCTTTGAGCTCAAGCTGGGAAACATGACCATTGATGAATATGAACGAAAGTTTTTGGAGTTACTAAAGTATGTTCCGTTCATCAAAGATTATATTATCAAGATTCAGAGGTATCTGAGTGGACTGCCACCTTCCATCGGAGACAAGATTTAGTATGTTGATCCTAAGACTATGGAATAAATGACAAGAAGAGAGAAATTCTTATATGAGCAGCAAGGAGAGAAGCCTACTTTATGGAAGGCTTGGGAAGACAATTAGAAATTCAAGATGGATCAGAGGAAGAAGGGAACTAAGCCACCCTTTTCCAGAAATAATCCCCAAAGACAACCATCTTTTAGAGAGCCCAGGAAGGCTGAAGTGGGTGGGCAAATGGCAAGATTGCCACCTATGGAATGTTGGGGTTGTAAAGGGAACCATAGGTACATAGATTTCCCCCACATAAATGATAAATTGAGATTTTTCCACAATGTACAACAAGATGAAACAATGGAGGACATGGGCAGTATAATTCCAATGATCTACGCTGCTCTGGACAACAAGCAAGCTGAATATTAGTCACACATGATTGAAGTGGAAGGTATGATCAACAACCATGCCTTTACTATTTTAATTGATTCAGGGGCTACCCATAGTTATATAGATCCTAGAGTGGTGGAAAGTTTTCAATTGTTGAGAAGAAAACATGCAAAGTCTTGGTTAGTGTAGCTGGATACATGTTCCAAGAGAACAATCACTGAGTTGGTTAAGTCCTGTCCTGTGGACATGAATGGACTAGGCACAAAGGCTGAATTGAACATTTTGCCTTTAGGTTCTTATGAATGTCTAATTGGGATAGACTGGTTGGACCAACACCATGCCATCTTGGAATGTCGTAACAAGGCATTCACTTTCCTGGATGAGGAAGGAAATCTGAAAACAGTCCAAGGAATTCCCAGAGCTGTTGCTATCAGAGAAATCTCAACAATGCAACTGAAGAAGTGCTACAGGAAATGTTGTCAATTATTTGTAGCCCATGTGGAGGAAGAATCTAAGGATGAGATCTCAAATATTGGAGATCATGCCGTACTAAAAGAGTTTGAAGATGTATTTCAGGAGGTACCCAGACTACCCCTGAAGAGAGATATTGAATTCTCTGTAAACTTGATGCTTGGAGCAGCTCCAGTGTCGAAAGCTCCTTACAAAATGAGTACACCAGAGTTGAAAGAACTACAGTTGTAGCTTGAAGAGATTTTGAAGAAGGGGTATATACGCCCAATTGTGTCACCTTGGGGTGCCCCGGTCCTATTAGTGAAGAAGAAGGATGGGACATTGAGATTGTGTATCAATTTCAAACAATTGAACAAAGTAACTGTAAAGAAGCAATATCATCTGCCGAGGATTGATGACCTCTTCGATTAGTTGAAGGATGAAAAGATACTTTTGAAGATAGACCTTAGGTCGAGATATCGGCAGGTAAGGATAAAGGATGAAGACATTAGCAAGACTGCCTTTAGAACAAGGTATGGTCATTACGAGTTCACAATCATGCCATTTGGACTGTCGAACACACCAATTGTTTTTATGTGCCTGATGAATGGTGTATTCAAGGAATATCTAGATAAGTTTGTCATAGTCTTCTTGGATGAAATTATGGTGTATTCCAAGTCGGAGGAAGAGCATGAACAACATTTGAGGATGGTGTTGCAAGAGTTAAGAGAGAATCAACTGTATGCCAAGTTGAGAAAATGCTCGTTTTATCAAAAATAGATTCATTACTTGGGGCATATTATTTCGAAGGATGGGATAGATGTAGATCCTGAGAAGATTGAGGCCATTAGATAATGGCCAGTGCCAAAGAACTTGACGTAAGTCAGATCCTTTATGGGTCTAGTTGGTTATTACAAAAGGTTTATCGTAGGGTTCTCAAGGATAGATCACCCCATCACTTCCTTGCAAAGGAAGGAGAAGAAGTTTCAGTGGACAAAAGATTGTGAGAAAATATTTCAATGATTGAAGCAGTTGCTAACCAGTGCTCCAATCCTGAGGATTGCAGACCCAAATGTGTTATCACTGAAATTTCGTCCGCACATGGTTACAAGAACTCAGCATCGTCAAACAACAATGAAGTCATCCATGGACCTGAATTAACACCAAATCATTCATAAAAGGGTCAAAAACTATACAAAGTAGTGAAAAATTGAAGGGCGCTATGCATATATTGGGCGCGCGCGCACATGCGTGGAACATGAACGCATAAATCGCGCACATGCACACGATGCGCGACTGTTATCATAA
>SNQJ01S0069838.1:18354-30074 GCA_010110895.2 Picea sitchensis | reverse complement strand
CATCTCAAAAATACCCCTAGAGGGTCCTTCCAGTACAATACTTGGTCAATGAGGCAATATCTGACTGCCTTGAGCTTTAAAGCTCTCGCCTTTCTTTTTCCCATTCCATCAGGAGGCCTCAATTCTTGCAGAAAGTACAAGATATCCTTGTACTAGGGGCATGCTGTTAGTGATAGGGCACCCTGAGAATTCTTGTTGGATGACTCAGCTTGCTCATTGATGAAATTAATCCCCAAGGCTTTGCAATTGGATTCAGCCAACAACTTGGCCAAACCCTGCCCCTTTATCAACTTGGTGGGATTAATCTCCAGATCAAACTCTAGGATCTTGGGGATCCATTTACCTCTCCTCCCGTCTATGTCAAGCTTTATAAGAATGTCCTTCACAGAGGCTGAAGGAACTTATGCAGTGATCCTTGAGTGCAAGACATATACTCTGAAAGCTTTAAGAGCTTTCACTAAGGCATAGGCCTACTTCTCCATGATCTCGTACCTGATCTCTGTATCTCTTAATGCCTTGCTAAAGAAGGAAATGGGTTGCTCTCGCCCTTCCTCATTTTTCTGCAACAAGACCGCTGCTACTGTATCACAAGAAGCAAAAGAAAAAATCAGGAAATCTTTGGAATAATCAGGACTGATTAGCATAGGTGCCTCAGTCAATGCCTTCTTTATTAGGATGAAATATTCCTTGGATTCAACAGTCCATATGACTTTATTTTCCTTCCTGAGCATGGCTGTGATATGTTTCACTAGCTCAGCAAAACTTGAGACAAATCTCCTCAGAAAATTAATCTTCCCCAAAAAGGCCTGAACTTCCTTCTTAGATCTGGGAAGTGACAGGGTCTGAATTGCTTCTATCCTGCTAGGATCAATCCTCACTCCCTCTGCTGATACTATATGGCCTAATAACTTCCCTTCCCACATAGCAAACAAAGATTTCTTTGGGTTTAGGGATAGGCCAAACCTCCGACACTTCAAGAAAACTTTCCTCAGGTGATAGTGGTGCTCTTTTTCTGTCCTGGAGAAGACTGTGATGTCATCCAAATAGATCACCACAAACTGATCTTTCTCCCCAATGAAGGCTATATCCATGGCTCGCTGAAATGTTGCTCTTGCATTCATCAATCCAAAATGCATCTTGGCATACATGAAAGTGCCCCAAGGAGTGGTGAAGGCCATTTCTTCCCTGTCCTCAGGCATGACTGATATCTGGTTATAGCCAGAAAAACCATCAATCATGGATATTCTAGATGCACCATTGACCTTCTGCAAGATGTGTTCCATGTTGGGCAGGGGATAATTATCTTTCCTTGAGCTCCTGTTCAGGTTCCTGAAATCAACACAGAGTCTTATTTCTCCGTTTTTCTTCCTTACCGGGACCAAATTGGCCACCCATTCGGAATATCTCAAGGGGACAATGATTTTGGCATCTAGCAATTTCTTCACTTCTTTCTCCATGACAGGTAGTAGCATGGGATTTATCTGTCTCAGCTTCTGCCTGCATGGCTTGGCCTCTTCTTTCAGTGGGATCTTGTGCTGAATGACAGATGTGTCATAAGTCTTGAGGTCTTCATAGGCCCATGCAAATACATCAGCGAATTCCTTTAATAGCTCAGTATATTCCGTCCTCTATTCATTGGTCAGGCTACTTGATAATTTGACAAACTTAGGCTCCTCCTGTGTGCCAATGTTACATTCGGTTGTATCAACATATTTATTTGAAACCCCACCCTTTACTTCCACATCATTTTTGTCGAACAGTCTCTCTAAAGGGACTAGTCCCCTTGGAATGTGATTACTAGGCAGCTGAATAATCTGGTGATTAACAATTTTATTCAAGAATACCTCAGAGAGGGGGTCACCTTCGGGGTCAGGATCCTGATCAATGTGTAACGCAGAAAACTCATCGACGGACTGAAGAAAATTTTGGATTTCAAGATCATCCTCAAATACCTCCCAATGCTTTACATTATCTGGGATGGATGGACTGTATCTTATCTCGACCTCACTATTGATCTTTGGTGGCAGAGGGATCCTGAACAAACTAGCTGAGACTGCTAAGGAATCGGCTGAGGTATTCTCTTCCCTTGGGACAAAAGTAATGTTGAAAGTTGAGCATAAATTATCAATCAGGTCCCATACCTCGTTTCTGTAACTCCTGAGCTGAGGATGTTTGGCCTGATAAACATTTTTGACCTATTGGATAATCAATTCCGCATCTACGAATACAACCATCTCCTTTATTCCCATTTCTTTTGAAGCCCTCATACCCAGAACAAGAGCTTCATATTCTGCCACATTGTTGGTGGTTTCAAATTCCAGCTTGTATGACAGGGATATGGTCTCTTGACAGGGCGATATGAAAATCACTCCAGCCCCTGCGCCTATTCTAGAGGAAGCTCCGTCGAAGAACATTTTCCAAACAGAGGTGGTTGGAGGGGGCATCTCTTGATTAAGAATGTGCATCTTTCTAATCTGTAAAGGGACCTCAGGAGTTTTAGTGATCTGCAACAAACTAGACCCTAGATCAATGTTAAGTGCAAAGATGGGGTGATTAGTGGGGTTTGCTTCATCATTGACCATATAGGCTAGCTGGGCTTCTCTGTACAACCTCCTATATTCCCCTCCAAAGACTGGAATGGTGGCATATGTGAGATCCATCTGTAACGTTCCTCCAAGTCTTTTAATCCAAGACCTAGACAACAACATGCCAAACTTGGGGGGAACATTAGCTACCACAATGTCCATGATCACACTCTTCATGGGAAGATGGAAAAAAGAGACCACCAGATCTTTGATGACTCCAAGACATTGCACCCTCCTTGAATCAAAATAGTACAAGTCATGATAGGCCTTTGTCACTTCCAGTCCCAGCTCTTCGATGACTACCTTGGGCATAAGGTTATGGGAAGCTCCTGAATCCATGAGGAAATTATGCAACACTTTATCATGTATGTTCAGGGAGGTGTAGAAGGGAGGGGATGAGTCATCTCTGTCTTCTATCATGGGACCTAGGATGACAGCTGGCTTCTCATCTTGAAGGTTTACTGAGTCAGAGGGAGGCTAGGGGGACTCTGGTTGTAGCAGCTTGGAGAGGGACCTTTTAAAGTCTTCATTTTTAACTAGCTCAGAGAGGGGGACAGGAATCCTGATCCTTTGAATTTCATGCTCAAAATGAAAAGAGGAAATAGGATTAGGAGCTTCCCTTACATTTGAGACAGGCTCTTTGGATGCTGGCGAAGCGCCCTGAGCTTTCTTTTCTTTAGTAATGGTTGCTGCAGATTTAGTAGGCCTTTCTGCTATGGGGGGCTGGTTTTGATTGTATCTGTTAGAGTTGTGACCAACCCTTTCTCCTTTGCCCAAATCATGGATTTGAATGCTCAACAAGGATTCTTCATACGCAGACTGAGTCAAATGGGGAAAAGGAGGAGCTTCTTCAACACAATGAATTTCAGGGTCGAACTCGACTATCTCCTCTCTTTCCTCATGATCAACTAGGTTATTTTGGAGGGGGGTTTGAATCCTTTGATATTCTCTGTCTTTTCCCCTCTGTTCCCTTGGGAAAACCCGAGGCACATTGTTAGTGGGTCGTCTGAAACCTCTATTATCATCATTCTGGGGATTTATGTATATGGGCTTCCCTTCTAATTCCCACCTTTCCATTCTAGCAGAAAGTGACTTTAGTACTCTAGCTGTCTCATCTATCTGATGGGGCAGGGGAGATGAACTGGATGGGGAGGCTTCAGGCCTTTTCTTGGACATGTTTCTATCAACAGCGTTCCTGAGTCGATCCACAACCAATACGTTAGATTCTACCTCCACGGCTGCATCCTGCATGTGAGCCAGGGTAGTGGCTCTTCTTTCCCTCAGCAACAGACATAAATCAGGATCAAAAGCGCTAGCATAAGTGATCTTAGTCGAGGCTTCTGAGGAATTTATCTCAGCAAGGATTTTATTATACAATTTATTAAATCTCTTAGAGAAGTCAGAGACAGACTCTCCTTCCTTTCTCTTCAATGACCCAAACTCTGTCATGTAATACATGAAGTCTTTTTTATCTCCCCACTGTCTCAAAAAGGAATTATCTAAAGCTTCGATCCCATCAATAGATCCAAGAGGCAGGGCCTTAAAACATTTTCTAGCCTCGCCTTGGAGACTATGGAAAAAATCCTCATCCATACGTCTGCATGCATGATGACATTATCATCTGTGAAACTGTAAAAGACTTCTAGGTGTTCTTATGCAGTTATGTCCCCCTCACCTGTAAACTTGGGTAGCTGCTTGAGGTAACCATCTGTCGGGAAGGCATTGAGAGGCTGAGGTAACACAAGGTGGGCATACCTAGCGGCTATAATAGCCTCCATTCTGGTCATAGGGGGATTTACTCCTGCCATGGGAATATTTGGTGGAGAAGAACTTGGAGGAGAAGGAGTGTGAACAGGGGAAAACAAGGAGAAAGCTGAGGGACCTAAATGAGCATACGCTTCTCTCTGTGCAGTAATAGTAACAAAAGGAGGGGTGGTGAAACCTTCTGAGGCCCGGGGTCTGCGCTGAGGCACCGCTTCGAGGGAGGGGGGAGTGACAAGGATCTCTCCTTCTGATGCCGGACCAGGAGGGGAAAACTCAACAAAAACACTCCCGAAATTCAAAAAACGGGAAACCTCAGAAAAAGGCTAGTTGGGAAGCTGGGAATAATAAAATGGAGTTCTTACAGAAGGAGGTGGAGAAATACCTGGTTCAGCGGTGAGGCTTTCTCCTTGAGAGGCCTTCCCTTTCCTGATAATCACCTCCGGGTCTTCTTCAGGCGTGACCAGAGGCAACTGTGGATGGGACCGCGTGTGTCTACCGCTGGAAGCCACAACTAACCCAACAGGTTCACCAGAGTGGAGGCGTCACAATGGAGTCGCCAGGTGCACAATAGAAATATTCAAGGGCTCTGATGCCTGATGCACCTTCAGAATCATAAGCTCAATGTCGTTCAATCCCAGGGAAGATTTTCAACTTCGTCCCCAGCAACGACGCCATAAATGTTGGTGACGAAAGTCACTCCTGGATTGCTTGCAGGAGCAGAGCCCGATGCCCATCAGTTTTATGTCACGATAGTTTTTAATGGGTGATCAAATGGGTAGAGACTCGAGGAGATATCACTCTAACTCAGGGACCGGGTCTGGCATGTAAGGAACAAAGGAGGTCTTGATCTAACTTTAGTTAGTGGGTTGATTAAAAGATGAACAGTTGGAAGAATTGGTAAGAAGAGTGAACAAACTACCTCGGGCAACAGGCTTTTCAGCAGTTTGCAGAAGAAAAACTCTGAATACAAGATCCTCTTGGTTCAGGGTTTCAAGAAACTGAAAGGGGGACTCGACTGGATTCTCCAATTCCAAGTCATTCAGCGCTAGGAAAAATCACAAGGACCGATTAGAGACAACGCAACTGCTACAGTGATCCAACTCTACATCATCCTATAACAGTTACAACTCGACTGGATTCTCCAATTCCGAGCTGCTCTAACACAGTGTAAACAAAGACGTGAAAGAAACTGACATCCATAAGGCAAGAAGTCTCAAGAGTTCATGCATAACCAGAATAACAGTGCTTCATTAAAGCTTTACAACCGGGAGCATCACTCAACCATCGATAGATACAAAAATGGCGAAAACGCCTACATATACTCAAAACAACAACAACAACAAAATCGAGACGCTGCATTAAAAACATTGCATCTGCATGGCTTCTGACAATCTGCACCTGCAGTCTCTGAATGATTGTGCACCTATGGCAGATGCAATCGAACTCCTGACAGGCTCATGGGTGAATCGATGTGCTTTTAATTCGTCACCGGACTTTCCTTTTATGGCGGAGATGATGTCTAACCACCACCAACTACCTCAATAACTGCTTCCTTGGGATTGAGAACGACCCGGCCAACTAGACACCTTTGGGACATGGAGGGCCCCTCACGCTGCCACCAGGATTAGCTGAACGACCTGATGAATAGACGTGGAGGCCATCGTGAAGGCTGGGGCGCATAATGGGAGTGGTGGATGGGCAGAGGCGAAATGACTGAAGGAGGAGGAGAGGTGAGGTGGAATATAGGCTGCAGGGGAGAGGTGGCTCAAGAGGTGACATGACGGGGGAGGGACCCACCCTGATTAAATGTAGAGAGGCAAGGGCGGTCTGGCTCTCCTGTGCGCCATTGATTCGGGTTCTCTGATCACAGTCGTCAGAGAAGTGCGCCCCCGATTCTGGACCCCCCCCCTCCGCTTAAAGGTAGGAAGGCGGGGGGGCTCCGGAATCCGATGTGCGTCGTTGATCTGGGCGCTCTGATCATAGCCGTCAGAGAAGTGCACCCCCGATTCCGGACCCCCCCCTCCGCTTAAAGGTAGAAAGGCGGGGGGGCTCCGGAATCCGATGTGCGTCGTTGATCCGGGTGCTCTGATCCGTGCCGTCCAGATTCACTTTCCGCTTAACCACAGATGCATTTTGTGTCCCAAACTTAGGGTAAGTGGGTTTTCACCCATTCCTTTGGATTTTTATCCCCCCTTACAAGAAATGTTGCTAACAAAGTGGATCAGTAAAAAGAGGATTCATGTAAGATGCAATGATTTCTATGAAGGTTGTGACCGATTCTTCTACGTGATTGTCACTTCTAGGAGCTATGCTCTCGGTCTTAGAAGTTTTATCTGCGATTATTCCTTTGGAAGAAACATTGTGTTGAGGTTTTGGAATGTCAGGTTCCATACCTTTTATACTATTAAATCCCGATCCTAAGGCTGACTATGAAAATCAAAGAAACAAACTCCTAAGAAAAATAAAAGAAATCAACCAAGCAACAATAGGCTCACGGATCTTCCGAAGATGGGATATCAAGCCGCTAGAGAAGAAATGAGAAGCAATTACATCGACCTCCACGTAACAATCCTTCTCGGTGCAAGAAACCCTTGCTTTCACACGATCACCCTCTAAGGGTACTGAGAGTGTGATACGATGTTTTCCCCAGAATCCCCCCACAGTCACCTCTGTAGTTACCTAGGAAAGGCCACTACTGGGTGGGTACAGTCGACAGTCGGGACCGAACGTATGGGAAAGCTATCGAAGTCTGAAGCTCTTCAAGAGAACTAAAGAAAAGTGGACCGGTAAGACTCCTGAGGACCCCGAACATATTCAATATTCACGAATCACTGAGAGAAAATGAAACCAGTGGTTTCTCAAGAAAAAAACCCCAATATACGCTTTGTCTTCTACGATTGGTCAAGATTTGGAGGTGTGATCTCTTCTACTCTTCCACACATGACCTTGTGTTTATCCCCTATGTGAGAAACTCGACTCCAATAGAATGCAAAAGAATGAGATGAAGTCTGTTCTTTTTGATGAATTCTATGCATGGGAAGGAGAAGAGTTCTATTCTTCTTAACACAAGCAAGAACTCAAAACTATGCAACTTTCAACTTCAGGGATCATGATGATGCCAAACTACCAAGCAAATGTTTCCAAAAACTGAAATGCACATGCAAAACCAATTATTTTTCCAAACATTTATCAAAACCAATTCCTAAATAATGATTTTTTTTTCTTTATTTGATTATGTATGCAAGGAGATATGCAAACTTTTTCGCTTCTTAACTTTTAAGAGAAATGAAAGAGATCCATGTTCGACACAAAGAAATGCGAGGAAAAAAACCAATAAAACAAAGTGCACTAAAAAAGACGAGAACTGAAAGAAAACACATGTGAGATAACATGTTCAATCAAGAACTCAAATATGCAAAGGACAAAGAATACAAACACTCATGAAAATCGTCAAAACATGAGCAACAATAAACAGAGTTTTGGTAGACGAGAGAGTCCTAATCATCAAGAAAAGCGGGACATTTCAATGAGGAAAAAAAGGATCAAAACCAGTCAACCTATGCAAACTCAAATAAGGAAATGAAAATGAGTGATGAATGTCAAATTCTCAATCAAGCAAAGTTAGAAACAAGCTAGGAGTCTCTCGGCTAAAATACATGTAATGTTAAGCACACATGCAAGCTAGCAAGAAGATGAAAAAGAAAGCAACCAAAATCTGTTGATAAGAGAGATGATCAAAATCATCCAACCATATAGAACTTATCATAGAGACTCAAACAACCATAGGGGAAAACTGAGCAAAATATGAGAAAAAAAGAAGAAAACATGGTTGCTACAGGAGGATGCTCCTCCAGAATGGTAGACAGGGTTGTCTAAGGGGCGATGGATGCTGCGAAATGGCCTAGCCACAAGCATCCAAAACTCTCTATGGCAGTTAAAAAAGGGGTGTCCAAGGGGTGATGTACGCTCTGTAGAGGTCCTGAAGGCTCAAATTTGACAAAACTTCTCAGAAAAGGTCAGGGTTTGATGAGCACAAAAGTGCCAAAACAAAAGAAGAAAAGAATAAAAAAATTATTATGATCTAAGGGCTAGAAACCTAAGAATAACTTAGATGGTTCCCTAGCGGAGTTGCCAATTTACTTTGGTGAGAATTCCCCCCCCCATAGACAGGTTGAGTTCCCTTCACTTGAGTTTCCTACAAGTGAGACAACCTCTAACAAATGTACACTAACATCCTCCTAACTAACTATTCTATTTTCTTGCGGGAGGGTTGAGAGAGAAGGACAAAAGGTATGTGCACCTGATTTTTGATGTTTGTCCTCGTCGCTCCAATGGTTGAGCTCCAATCCAAGCAACTACCTCACAAAGTCAAACTTGCAATAACAAAGAAAAATTCTCCTACTATTATCTATGATTAGGTAATAACAACCCTACCAATTGATAACTTACACAAAGTGATTAGATAAACAATAAATGAATAGGATATATTAAGAGAAATAGGCCAAGTTCTTATATTAATGAAAGCATGAAAAGGTTACAACCATTGATGTTGTTGCAATCCTCCAAGCTCCTTTCTTCAACCCTTGAACATGAATCCAACTCAACTTCTTCACATAAACAAAGGTTTGGCTCTCCTTGACAAGATCATAAGTTTGATATGCTTATTTTCCATCCCCTCTCACTCTGGAATGACCTAGTTATATAGATGCAGGAAGGGCTAACCACTAGGATAAATCAAGAGTGTAGTTGAGGATAAGGTGGATTAGGTTAGGATTTGAGTTATATTCATGGTTATGATTTGAGTTATCTTCATGGTTATACTTTCTCCAAGATAGGATGGAAGAAGGATAAAATCATATCTTGATGAAAACAAGAAAACAAACCCAGAACTATCCAAAACTTCCTCGAAGATTGCCCCCTAGATTCATGGGATTTGGCCAAATATGCATGGACACTACCCCAGAGAGGTGGAAAGGGCATCCAAGACGCCCCCCTAACAATATAAAAGGAGTATAGATGCTCCCCCAACATAGGAAAGGGGGCGTCCATGGTCAAACATAGCCAGGATTGAGTGGAAAAGGTCAAATTTGTAGGCATTTTCCTCTTCTTTATGATCAAAGGAGTGTAATGGATCATTATTGCATGGTGTTGAGGTGGAGACACTTAGGAAAAGCGTGAAAAATAAGGTACGACACTTAGTAGAATGGACCATGGAATTTGAGACACTAATGACACCGAGCATAGTGAAATGCGACACTTAGCAAAGTGAAATGTGACACTTACGACACTTAGAAAAGTGTGAAAAAATGGTGTATAACATCGAGGACAAACATCGCAACAAGGTATGTCGCATTATTCTTCTCTCTCGCTTGATTGATTGAGTTAGATCTATAGGGAAAGTAGTAACCACTTCTTCACTTCCATCTTTGGACCAAATATAGGGGTATTGGTCCAAAGGGGAGCTTATCCTATCCGTAGGGTAATATTTCTCACAATAGTATACCTACAAAGGATACAACATATATCCAACATTCTCCTACTTGTTGAATACTTTGTGAAAAATGGGGGTAGGGGAAGGCATTCATATAATTAGCTGTTGCGGGTAACAATGTTCATTGATTCTCTACACCAAGAGAACTTTTATGTACTAATAGACTTTGTCAATGAATTTGCAACATTCTTCAAGGTATTAACCTTCTCCAATAAAACTTTGTTTTATTCAACCATGTCTCTAAAAAAATGGTGCTACACATCAATATGCTTTGTATTGGAATGATAAGTAGGGTTCTTTGCCATAAAAATTACACTTGAGGTGTCACTACCTATCCTCACTACTTTTTGAACAAAACCAATACCTAAAAACAATATTTTCAACCATACAACTTTCTTGCTTCCATGAGTGGTTTCCATGTCCTCATCTTCTAAAGTTGACAATGCAACTACAACCTACCTCTTTCTCATCCAACAAATTTCTCCACCAATTAGGTTAAATACAAAACCACTTATAGATCTTCCATGATCAAGGTCTCCAATCCAATCAACATCAACAAAGACTTATACATCTATCTTTCTATGAGGTCTAGGTCTTCCTTGGTACAATATTGCATAATCTAAAGTGCCACACAGATATATGAAGACCCTCTTTACAATCGTCCAATGTTCCTTTCCTAGTTTCAATATATGCCTACTCAAAACTCCTACTTCACAGGCAATGTCTGGTCTAGTATAAACCATATCATCCATTAAATTTCCAACAACAATTGCATAGGAAACATGAGACATATCCTCTATCACTTCTTGTGTCATGGGACGGTGATTTGTAGATAACTTTATACCTACAAGAATATGGATCTTTACTGGTTTACATTCTTGCATACTAGATCATTGCTATATTGTCTCAACATATTTTTCCTGATTCAACTAGAGTTTCATGTTTTCCTGATCTCTTTCAATTTCCATGCTAAAAATAAAATTTGTAGCACCAATATCTTTCACATAAAATTTAGAAAACGATTGAGCTTTGACATCCCTGGTGATTTCTTGTTGTTTCCAATTAACAACATATCATCAAAATAAAAGATCACATAAACAAATGATCACCAACCTGCTTAGAATACACATAGTGATCAAGTTTGCCTCTTGATAAACCAAGTCCCAATATATAGGTATCACATTGTTGGAGATTGTTTTAATCCATATAGGGATTTCTTCATCTTGCAAACCTGATCTTGTTTCCCTTCATTGCAAAAACTTCTAGTTGTTTCATATAGATTTCTTCTTGAATATCCCCGTATAAAAATGTTGTTTTCACATCAATGTTTCTCTACTTCAAGATCAAAATCAACAACGATAGATAAAATAAATTTAATAAAAGTTAATTTAACAATACAAAAAAAATCTCACTAAAATCGATTTCGTCCACTTGGGAATATCCATTTGCTACTAGGTAAACTTTGTACTTCTCTACCTTACCTTGTACATTCAACGTCTTCTTAAACACCCATTTGCTACCAATAGGTTTTCTTCTAGCTGACAAATCAACTAAATCTCAAACCTCATTTTTATCCAAGGCATCCATTTCTTCAACCATGGCCTTCTTCCAAAGTTTATATCCTCTGAATCCATTTCTATAACGCGTGCCTAAGATACCTCAATTAAGGTATATATATATATAGTCCCTTAATTTAAATTTAAAGTTTATTTTAGTCCCTTAATTTAAATTTAAAGTTTATTTTAGTCCCTTAATTTAAATTTTCTCATTTCTAAGTGGATACAAATAATTATTGTTTTTTTTACTCATTGATAAATTCTATGAATATTTTTTCGTTGTACAATGTCCTTAAGTTATTTTTCACTTTTACTTTTATATAT
>SNQJ01S0069838.1:4356-18304 GCA_010110895.2 Picea sitchensis | reverse complement strand
CTACAACCTAACACATAACCATAAACAGGAAAGATGCAAATCCATTTAAAAAAACAAAAGTTCAAACTTCAATTAACAATCTGTTTCTATCTTCAAGTACACATAAGCAACACTTATAATCTTGGTTTCATCCGATCTTCTTTGACCACTCAAGGTGTCAGGACTGGCAACTCTTCTGAGATAATTGTGAGATTTACACTTCCAACTTAACTTCAATATTATAAATAGATTGACTAATTCACAAGTTTCCACAAGTTGCGTAGCATGATTATCGGTGTTAACTAAATAACATTCTCTAGTTGTGACATGAATTGCAACAACTTCCGAAAAATTAAGGAGTTCGTAAACTTGCACAAGAATTTGCGGAAGGTTCGCCACCTTGCGCAAGATTGCGATGAGTTCCACCATCCTTTTGCAAGGTTGCACAATAATGGTAATCAAATATAACAATTATTATTATGGAACTTGTAATTAATTTCCTTGTTCTATTCAAATAAATACTACATTCATGAATAGTTCATGAGCAATAAATAACATTTTGAGAATACACAAGAAAAAATTAGAAGCTTAAATTATAACAATTGTCACAACCATCATTTCAATGTTTATCTTATAGTTCAATTGCTTATTATAATAATTGAGTATAATTATCTTATGAATAACCAAGGTTTATAAAAGGATCATGAGTATTTATATAGGAGCATGTTATAACTTTAATTTCAGCGCTTACAACATCGTAACTTTAATTTCAGCAATAACATCATCGTAACTTTAATTGTAATTCCATCCTGGTTCATAAATGAATATAATTAAACGGTGAATATCAAATTAGTTAAAATAATTAATTATAAATGAATATAATTAAATGGTGAATACAAAACACAACGTGAAAATTTACAAATAAGGTTAAACCTCTTTGCTAATAATATGGTGTACTTGCTAATAATATGGTGTACTGTAAATTGTTTCAATTCTGAGATATAATATATACTAGCACAGCCGCTAACTTGTGGCTGGTGAACGCTGAAAGACTTACAGTTGAGGAAATTCGAGGTAGAGGAAACGCGCAGACAGTTGATTAAATCCGTGATAACATGGAAACGTGGCTTGTCTAATACGTGTAATTTCCAAGAATGAAGTTGAAGGAGTGCCTGCTAAACGTGGTAATCTCAAAGGTTAATTATTTAAACGTGGCAATCATATGATGTTATAGTAATTTCTTAATATGATTAGGTAAATGTTAAAAAGTAAACAGGTTAACTGATGCATTTTAAATGCAAGGAAGTTATCAACAATAGATTTGACTCATTGATTTTGGAGGACTACTAAGAATATACCAGCATCTTCAATGTGTAGCCATGAGATTATAATTTAAGATTAAAAGATCATTAATTGTGCCCATCTCCAATAGGTATATGCCTTTCGACGTAATAAACACGTTGTTAAATAATCGTTTTAACTATGAATTAATTTTTTTTCCTAAATCATGAATGTTTACTTATACTTTATTTTAAACCCAACAAATAGTAGAATTGAAGTTTCATGATGGCGTGACGGTATGATTTCTATTTATTGAAGTATTTTAAATACATGAAAATATTAATTAGTTGATTTAAGAAGAAACAATAGATTGAAATATTTGATACTTTCACATAGTACATTCCACACTTTTTTTAAAATTAAATAATTACCATTTGCATAAGATATTCCATTATGTAAATAAAATAACCTTTACTACCTCCATTAACAATTTATCGTCCATTTATTCACATATCTAAATAACATTTCTCACAATAAATTGTCCCCAACGTCGTTTTCTATTGTTAACATAACAAAATTTTCATTTATTCATCACACTATGCAACGATTATAAGATATGATACATCAATGGTTCAGAAATTTAAAAATTATGAGGTTAAATATCAAAATCAATTTCTTCATTTATAATATGAACAAGTAGACATATTAGTATAAAATCTAATTAAAATTTCATCCTCAGGATTACGAAACTAGAGAATTTGTTTATCGCAACCTTTATTTCACTTGTCAAATCTTTGCATCAGGTTTCTCGGAGATTTCGTCAACTTCGCTGGAGTTGCATCACTTTCATCGAAACTACGTCAATTTAGCCAGGGTTGCGTCAACTTCGTCGGAACCTTGTCAATCATCATTGGAGCTAGTCGATTTTCGAACTGACTCACCAGTTATCACCTTGCCAACACCTATGGGTACTTTTCTTTTCCAAGTTCCCCCAAGACACAACGGGGCTGTATAAGTATCAATTGATAGTTAAAAGATTGGTGTTCAATCTCACGAGCTTTGAGGTTCCCACCTCAAGGAACACACCAATATCCAAACTCTCAAATAGAATTTCTCATTTCCCTCACCCCACCCATTTTTTTTTTTGGCTTCCTACAATTTCTCCTTGGTGTTTCCTAGATTTCCTCCCAAAATCCTATTTTTGATGCATGAGAATATTTAGTGTATTGGTTATTTAATGCATTCTCCACTTAACTCTAGCAAACCCTTTTTTAGCTTGTGATTTTAAATTAAACTAGGATCATTCACCCTTAACTTTTCAATACTTAAGAGTTCTCATGAAATTAGATTTTCTTATTAATTAATTAGCTAAAAAAACAAAACATGCACATCTTTAAACTCAAGCTTACTTTCTAGATGTTTTTTATTTTATTCGAATTTACCCAAGGTTTTTGATAAAACCTTATTTTAGTCCCTTAATTTAAATTTTCTCATTTCTAAGTGGATACAAATAATTATTGTTTTTTTTACTCATTGATAAATTCTATGAATATTTTTTCGTTGTACAATGTCCTTAAGTTATTTTTCACTTTTACTTTTATATATCAATTCAAAATTTCATAAGGATACTAAGTGTGTCATGCACACCATGCCCTTTAAGACTTACTTATGTGCTCCAAGGGTGCCATGTGTCATTACCTTCAAGTATTCGAACTTGAGCAATCGAAAAAGTGGTGTGACTACTAGACACCTTTAAATATCATCATTGCCCATATTGAGAGACTAATGGATGTCAAGGAATAAGGATTCCATTTTATTGCATGCAACTCAGTTTGTCCTCGTGAGTGACTAAGTCCGTGACCTATCCTCACAACAACCTGCAACTGTTGAGAAAAAGTGTCCCATACTTTTTAACTCCGACCATGGTAGGAGTGCTAGTAGGTGGAACTAGGGATGTTGTTCCACCTCTCCCCATAGTACTTGGTATGGTTCTATACATCCACATTACCCATGTGTGGGTCAAATCGACAAGCATAATCCTTGTTCCTGCATCCACTAAACCTTTTCGTCAGCATTGTCATTAACATATCAATTACACAAAACATAATTATCAAATAAGTTCTACTCCCTAACTCAATCTGGAGACCCAGAGTCTGGTCGACAATGCTCGCATCAACATATTGTTTTGCTTCATTCAAATTTTGTTTTTTGAATATCGTCATTGCCCATATTGAGAGACATGGGCAATGACGATATTAAAAAATGAAGGTGTAAAATGAATTAAATATGGCTAAATGGCATCATACAATGTGTTATTTTTTAGGCCCAACATCTCCCCCACACTTAAGTCATTGCATGTCGTCATGCAATCAAAGATACTTAGGAGGTAGTGTCATTGATTCCACATGAAGATGGATAAAGAGGACACGATATTTTTACTACAATCGGAGGAGGGGTAGTTCATAGGTGTTGGTTTAATCATCTCTTCTACTAGTCTTGAGGATTCTTTATGGGGTATTCTGCCCCTTAATTTATCATCACAGATTGACCCTGGTTCAAATTTAGTAAGCTTACCAACACAATCCGTTTAAAACTATCAACCCCTCTGGTAAACCAGAAGGAAACGCAATAACCATAAGGTACTGTGCAGTCTCACCCGAGATACCCCTATGGGTGGTTGAAATACTCAGGTGTTTGCAACCTGAGATTGAGGTGGGGTTGTGCACTGTAAACTTTGTTCCTTCAATCCAACATCTAGTTATAACATTCATTCTATGCATGCACGTGGAATACTGAATCTACTTAGTTGCTTCATTTATCCAGCATTCATCAATCAGACATAAAGATTCATTCATTCATTCACATAACACAGTGTTACCGTGGTTCACCCCCTCCTGGGCTACGTCCACAAAGATTTAACTCTCAAGCTTTATTATAGTTTAGAAATATATCATGTCACGTGTGGTTACAATCTTAGTTCTTCCTCTCTCCCATAGACTCCTCGATCCCTGCGAGGTTGACTATATCGCACCAAGCTCCTCAGCCTGCGATCTAACCCTTGGGATCAAGTCGCTCACTCCTTCTCTAGCTCACCATATTAATGACTCATACAATTCTTACAACTCTCTCGCTTCCTGTTTCTCCCCATTACCATCCTCTTCCATTCACCTAGTACTACTTATTTATATCCTCGGCTCACCAACCTTTACAATGCATTAAAAAATCCCTAACCCTAGCATTGTTAGGTCTTTCTTGCATGCACGCTTCGTATGCTTCTCTTACACGTGTTTATTTTCCTTCCAGCTATATTTTGCATGCTTTTCCCCCAAAAATATCCTTTCTTCCTGGCTAGTCCTACATCCAATAGGCCCCCAACACTAACACATGGCTCATCCTAAGCCACCTAAACTTTGTGCAGCTCTTCGATCTCTCCTTCGATAGCCTGCAAATTATCCGCGAGTTCCTTTTCTTGCGTTTGAGCATGCACGGTCTTCTCCCCGAGTGCATCCAAT
Source organism: Picea sitchensis (assembly GCA_010110895.2). NCBI lineage: Eukaryota > Viridiplantae > Streptophyta > Pinopsida > Pinales > Pinaceae > Picea > Picea sitchensis. Next base: position 13,532 of record SNQJ01S0069838.1, on the reverse strand, counting down.
GTATGCAATGCAATATCGTCATTGATCATATCTGCACACTCTACCTGAGTTTGTGGCATGTTCTTCTTTGCATCTTCCGCCTGCGCAATGACCTATGTTGCCCGCTTTTGGAGTGGTTTCATTTGAGCTTGGCGCTCCTTCTTGTGTGTCTGTGCAGCTATGAGTTACGCCTGCATCATATTCATATCCTGTTCACCTTTTACACACTCAATGATCATCATTGTCTTATGCCTCTGCTTGAGGTCCTGGATAGTTGCGCTTGTCATTTCTTCTTCCTGGTCCCAATACTGGACCTGCTGATCCTCTTCCAGTTTCATCCATAGTTGTGTTACTTTCTTGAACAAGTTGGCCGCTGCGTGGAATTGTCGCTCCATCTCCTCTATCTACACTGTTGCTTCCTGCTTCCTCTACTCCTTCACCTCTGGCAGAGTGGTAGGTATGAGTTGCTCCCGGAGGTGCTCGATCTCCTGCATGTATTGATCGATTGTCTGCACAATTTGATCAATCTTTTGCGTCGCTATGAGCTCTTTCGTCTGTGCACTCTTTGGAATTTTCTCATAGGATATGACCAATCCCTGCTCCAGCCTATCCACGTGGTCCTTCTCCTCTTTGGTTTCGAGCTTGATCTACTCAAGTACCAATTCCAACTCGTCTCGACTGTCCTTTGTCTGTTGCAATTCCGTTGCATCTATGGGTGCGAGTGACTGTAGCTCCTGCTTGATGCTGACTTGTAGTTTATAAAAGGCCTTGGTAGGTATCCACATCATTACCAACTGTATTTGGGACAAATCCTTCAAAGGTGTTTTCCCCACAATTTCATCCATGCGCAACATGCTGGGTGTGACGTGAAATGTCGAGCTTAGATGTGTTGTCATTTGGATCCTATCCTGCTCGATCGATCCAGCCTTGTCTCTTGTCTGTGATGCCGTTGAAACTAATTATATTCCTCTGTCGGCCCTTTGTGTTTCTTTGATTTGCTCGAGGATCTGTGTAACACACCCAACCCCTCAAAGGTTCTTTTCAGGGTTAAGGCGTCGGAATTTCATTCTCCTTAAGTAGTCAAATCCTTCATTCTGGGTCTCTATCACATTCTGCTCATTCAGAACTTTCCATCCATAGTCTCCATGCTCAAAATCGAGCTCAGAATTGGAAGATATACCTCTCCCAAGTCTTCTGGAGCACCAAGTCTCTGGACTGCGCGATCCTTATGCCATGCATCCACAGAACATCAATGATTTTGATTTACTTTGGGATTCTATGCTTCGGTGAATTCTAAAGTACTCACAAATGCAAACCTCTGAAGTGAAATCCTTCCGGAGTGTCAGATCTCCTGACACACGTCCTCCACTACTAACGGTTACGATGAACTTCGATGCTTCGGCCTTCGAGAGTTCTCAACTTTCGCAACGAGCCTTCCTCCGGAGTGACAGGTATTCTGACACTTGTCCTCTGAGATCGATGGCTTGGGTGAACTCCGGGAGCCAGGCCTTTGAGAGTTCTTGTTCCAATTTTCTCCTAAGGGGATATCCTCTGAAGTAACAGATCGCCTGCCACGTATCACCAAACGATGGATTGTGGAGATCCTCTTCGTTACTCCGGGCTTCGGGGATTTTCGAAGAACCAAGCTTCAAATCCTCCATAGTGTCTCTCCTCTGGATTTAACGATATACTGACACATGTCCCAGTTGATGGATGGTTTAGATCTCCTCCAGCTCCTTGCAACTTCAGGGGTCTTCAACCTTTCACACCTACTTCCTTCTAGTGTGTTAAACCTTTGGAGTACAGGATCTGGTTACATGTGTCTCCCGACACCAATGACTAGGATGGACTCAGGAACTTTAGCCTTTTGGACTCTCTACAAACTATACCCCAATTCCTCCAGAGTCCAAAGTCCCAGACTCCTGGAGTTTTGGTCACTTCACCAACCACTTTGGATAGGAGGGATTGTACCAGGGGCTGACACGTGTAAGGGGTTAGGGGTGACATGTGTCACATTCCAATGGGTCTATAGGGTATGTGATATGCATGAATCCGAGTGACACGTGACACATCATACTTGGGTCCATGTCACCCTAGATGATACCATGTCACTCTGGGTTGATCATCCTTCATGCTCTTCGATCTCGTGGCCAAGGTAGGTTCATGTAACCCTTGGTTCAATAGCCTCCGCTACTTCATAACTTCGACATTCGAGGGTTTTGTGGTGTAAACTTCTCCGTTCCCCCATATTTGGTCAACGTTGGGCTGACCACCGCCTAGACCTGGTGGTTAAGAGCAGTCCCGAAGCATCCTTGAATCAACAACTCTCGTTACTTCGGGCTTCAGATATTTTCAACACACCACACCTTAAATTCCCCAGAATTCTTAGTCTCCGAAATAGAGGATCTAGCGCCACACGCCCTGTATATCGACGGATGAGAGGGATCCTGAAGGATCCTTAGATCCATGGTCCACATTACTTCGCAACTCCGGCCTTCGGGAGTTTTGCGATGCAAAACTCCTCTTTTCTCCTGAAGTAGAACTTCATCAAAGTATTCTCATTATAGATCCAATGACCGAGGGGACCTCCAAACATTCTCGATCGCTGACTCGAGCTACTTCATGATGCAGAGTTGGATCCTGGTTTAGACGGTGAGATAGGTTCAGCTAACCACTAGGGAAACCATTCACTGTTGGATAGATTTTCGGTAACCGAATCTTTCGGTTACCTTCGACCAATTTAAGGCTAGTAAGGTTGGCAATATTCGAAAGTCTAGGAATTTTGGAGCTCCAAAGCCAGGAGGATATATCTTCCTTAGGCTTATCCGTAGGATCCTAGGTGTTGGTCATATGGGTCCTCCCGAATGGATCTCATCCGCTCATCTTCCAAACGAAGAGATCTCCCCTTTCAAGGCTTGAACCTCGCTATCCTCCCTAAGCTTTATCATGAAATGGTTAAGGGCTTGGGCATGAAATCTCAGTCACACAACAAGGAGTCTGAAATAGGTATCCTCTTTAGACGAACAAGGTCAATTTGACGTGATATCTCCTATCTCGGTCATCCTACATGCTTACGTCCCAAAAATCCTCATGGGATAAGATGGGGCATCCAGACTATCAGTCAGAAGCATAAGTTCACAAGGAGATGAATGCATACACATATCATGACCATTTCACACAGAAACCATTTATATATATATACATATACAAACCCATGCATTCATCCATTATTTCAGTTCAATACACAAAGTATGAAAACACTTATCAGAACCAGAAGATGTGAAGAATCTGCTGAAAGGGGTACTCATTTCCACCCAACTATAGGATCAATCACTCCTAATGGATTAGCACTGGAAACCCCAGAGCTAGACCATGATTCTCTAAGATAGAATCCTTTCTTCCGGCTCAAAAATAGTTATGGATGGAGGTTACTCTCCTCCTCCCGGCTCAACGACAGTTAGGGACAGAGGCTACTCTCCTCCTCCCACAAGATCTTTGCAACAAGTTTTCTCTATACCAAGCAAAGAGGCTTGCCTGAGTACTTTCTCAGTCACTCAACACCCTCATTTATTAACTTGTATCATAACCCTTCTAGCCACCCCTTGCAACCAGAACACACTTGTGTTTTTTTGTTCTTCCTTTAACCCGAGAGTTTTTTTTGTCTCTCATCTCTGCACTCTTCGCAGGTCTTCCTCTTCCCACCACACCTTCCTTTCTTTCCTTCCTCAACAATATTGTGTGTGGCCAAAATCCCCCAATATGCGATCAGGTCTGAAATCCTTATAGATGGGCGCTCTTCCCCATCCCCTCATTAACTCTTGAGGAGGTCTTCCCACCTACCAACATGAATGGTAATTCATTTCTGGGTCAGAGGATTGTTCTGGTCCTGAGCAATTAAATCCAACAAAGTACTGGTTTGGTGGGGTTTATCTCAACCATTTCTATTTCCCCTCACCATCTCTTTCATAGAATCCATGGTCTCTCTTGGAAAACGCCTCTTTCAGCAGTGATGCAACACTTATCCATTTTTTGTTAATAACACAAATTACATTCATTGACCTTTAATACAAAGGTTCATCAAATCAACAATCACACATATCGAGTTTGTCATAGTCTCTTGGTCGATATAGTTATATTTACAAACTGGGGGAAACAAGGGTGTTACAATCCCCTCCCCCTTAAAGGAACATCGTCCTTAATATTCTATCTATCAATGTGGTATTTATATATAGAAGTAAACAAAAATGGATATGCCTGTCTCATGGCATCCTCCATTTCCCATGTAGCCTCATCCGGGCCAAAGTGTTTCCACTGCACCTTGACATGTGCAATGGTTCAGTCCCTGAGTGAGGTTTCCTTCCTATCTAGTATGCACTGAGGTTCTGGAAGGAATTCTCCCTCCGACTCCCCCTGAATCAGAGACCAGTCAATTATATGATTAGAATCATGTACTTATTTCTTCAATAATGAAACATGGAAAGCATTATGTGCCTTCATTGTGGGAGGGAGTGCTAGCCTATAGGCTACAGGTCCCACTCTATCTAATATTTTAAAGGGTCCACNACAAACTGGGGGAAACAAGGGTGTTACAATCCCCTCCCCCTTAAAGGAACATCGTCCTTAATATTCTATCTATCAATGTGGTATTTATATATAGAAGTAAACAAAAATGGATATGCCTGTCTCATGGCATCCTCCATTTCCCACGTAGCCTCATCCGGGCCAAAGTGTTTCCACTGCACCTTGACATGTGCAATGGTTCAGTCCCTGAGTGAGGTTTCCTTCCTATCTAGTATGCACTGAGGTTCTGGAAGGAATTCTCCCTCCGAATCCCCCTGAATCAGAGACCAGTCAATTATATGATTATAATCATGTACTTATTTCTTCAATAATGAAACATGGAAAGCATTATGTGCCTTCATTGTGGGAGGGAGTGCTAGCCTATAGGCTACAGGTCCCACTCTATCTAATATTTTAAAGGGTCCACAATATCGGGGTGCCAGCTTGGCATAATCTCCCATTGTCAAGGAACTCTTTCTGGGCCTAACTTTGAGATAGACATGGTCTCCTGTCTTGACCTCTCTGGGAGTTCTCTTTCTGTCAGTGTAACTCTTCTGTCTATTCTGAGCAGTTTTCAGATTTTTCTTAATTTGAATCACTTGGTGTTCCATTTCCTTCAGCATGTTGGGTCTGATTGTAATTCTATCCACCGGATTACTGTAGCTGATTGGAATCTTGCATTGTCTACCATAGAGGGTTTCAAAAGGGCTCATCTTCAATGACTCTTGATAACTGTTGTTGTACGGAAATTCTACCAATGGTAGGTAGTCTTCCCACTTCTTAGGATGATGCATTACATGCATCCTTAACATGTCTTCTAATATTTGGTTCGCTCTTTCTATTTTTCCATCAGTTTGAGGGTGATAGGCTGTGCTAAACAACAATTTAGTCTCAAAACCAACCATCAAAGATTTCCAAAAGCTTGAAGTGAATTTTGTGTCTCTGACAGATACAATCTCCCTAGGCATGCCATGCAATATGAATATCTCCTTCATGAATATGTTGGCAATATGTGTTGCCTTGCAAGTTTAATTGTCATGAACGAAGTGATCAGACTTGCTTAATTTGTCCACCACTACCATGATGGCGTTGTTCTGCTTGGCCGATTTTGGTAATCCGGTGATGAAATCCATGGAAATGGTTTCCCATTTCCATTCTGGAATTGGTAGAGGCTGTAACAACCCTGCTGGGTGCTAGTGTTCTACTTTAACTTGCTGGCATTCTAGACACTTAGCTAGATAGTTAGCTATGTAATTTTTCAAACCAAGACAATATAATTGTTTCCTAGTGGTCGTGATCATTTTCTGATAACCTGGATGACCAGTATATGGTCTCTTGTGTAATTCATCCATTATGAACCTCTTCAACTTGTTACAACTTGGAATATACAAGTTGTTTCTGTAAGTCAGCATGCCTTCATCCAACATATGATAACCTTCATACTTTAGCCCTGTGGGCTCTTACTTTCGGTATTATTTCACAGTCTTGAAAAATGCATCTGTTTCTTGTGCATTTATGAATTTCTCCCTGGAATCTGTTTCACAGGTGCTTACCGATGCTAGGTGAATCATTTTTACACTTCTGCTAAGGGAATCAACCACCCTATTTTCTTTTCCTTTGATGTGTTTTATTTCTAAATCAAACTCACTAAGGAGATCCATTCACCTAGCTTGTCTAGAATTGAGCTTTGGTTGATCAAACAGGTGCCTCAAACCACAATGGTCTGTCATAAGTAAAAATCTCCTACCTAGGAGGTAATGCCTCCACATTTTTAAAGCATTCATTATGACAACCAACTCTAGATCATGGGTCACATAATTGATTTCATGCTCATTCAATTTTCTGGATTTGTAGAAAATTACACTCCCTTCTTGCATAAGGACTCCTCTGAGTCCTTCCTTACAGGCGTCTGTATACACGAGGAAGTCAATGTCAGGGTATGCAATGTTCAACACAGGTGCATAGGTTATAAGGTATTTCAATTCTTGAAATCTTTCTTCACATTATGATGTACAAGTGAATTTAACCCCCTTTTTCTGAAGGGCAGTGATTGGACAACCGATCTTGGAAAATACTTTTATGAACCTTATATAGTATCATGCTAAGACCATAAAGGATATGATTTCAGATACATCCTTTGGGGTAGGCCATTCCATGATATATCTGATATTGTCAGAATCTACTGCCACTCCTTCTTCAGAAATGACATGGCCTAAATAATGGACTTGCTGCTGGAAAAAGTCACACTTGTTAATCTTAGCATAGAGCTTATGCTCTCTTAGTACTTGAAGCACTAGTTTAAGATGTTCTTCATGCTCCTCTATGTTCTTGGAGTAGATTAGGATATCATCAATGAAAACCGATACTGTCTAGGAATTTTCTGAGTACATTATTCATTAAGCACATAAAAGTGGCGGGGGCATTCGTTAATATAAATGGTTCCACCACAAATTCATAGTGACCATATCTTGTCCTGAAGGCGGTTTTGTGGATGTCTTCATCCTTGATTCGGACTTGATGGTATCCAAAACTTAATTTGATCTTTGAGAAAATGGAAGCACCCCTTAATTGGTCGAAAAATTTATCAATTCTTGGTAAGGGATACTTGTTCTTTATGGTTGTCTTATTGAGTTGTCTATAGTCTATGCACAGCTGGAGTGTGTAATATTTATTTTTCACAAACAGGGCTGGCGCTCCCCACAGAGACATGTTGGGTCAGATGTATCCTTTGTTCATCATCTCCTTTAGATGTAGCTTGATTTCAACTATCTTTGGTGTACTCATCCTATAGGGCGTTTTGGACACTGGCACTTCTCCTGGCGTAAGTTCTATCAAGAAGTCAATGTATCTTCTCGGATGTATACCCAGTACCTCTTATGGAAACACATATTTATACTCTCTTAATATGGGGTGATCCTCTAGGTTTGGTTTTTCATCCTCAACATATTCCAACACTTGTATTTCATATAGGGGACATCCCTTTCTACAATACTTTTTCATTTGAAGGGTCAATATTCGTCTCATTGAGACAAACTTCTAAATCCCTTGGAGGGTTATTTTCCTCCCTTCTTCATTTACACATTCTAAGGTTTTATGGTAACAGTCCAACTTAGTTTTATAATAATCTAACCATTCCATACCAATCAACAGGTCATAAGAACCTAGGGGAAGTATGTTAAGGTTCGCTTGGGTAGGAAATCCATCCATAATGAATTGGCAAGCTGGTATGACCTATGCTACTTTCCTTTTGGTTCCAGTGGCTAGTTTTACTAACCATGGATTAACATGTATAACTGGTTGTAGTTTACACTTATCAACAGTCTGAGGGGGCACATAACTCAAATTAGAACCAGGGTCAATTAAAATAGAAACTAGACGGTTGGCGATCATACCTTCCATCTCCACCACTGAGGCTTGGTGGTCGGCTTGTTTATTGTTAAGAATGTGTAAATCAGTGGCGTGCTCCCAGACACATAATTGATTGTGGTAGCTTCTTGGATGTTGTAGACTCTCCTACTATTTTGTTGTCTATGTGGGAAATCTCTCAGCAGTTATTCTTCTCCATAACCCCAACATTTCAAGGGTTCTTTCCTTGGGTTATCAGTCTTTCTTGATAACCCAAAAGGTTTATTTCCACTCTAGGAGGGGAAATGTTGTTGATACACACTTTTAGTAGGAAGGCTCATCCTAGAGTTCTTCCCATAGTTCTTAAATATTGAGGACTTAAACCCCTTCTTCTTGAATCTCAAACTACTCTTCTTCTTCCAGTCCTTGCAAGGTTCGATCTGACCCCATAACTGTTCATAACAATACCTTTCCTTCCAGAGAGTATCTTCTAAGGTATTTGGCTCGTCAAACTCAATCCTATTCTGATAGGACTGAGGTAACCCGCTAATAAATCATTGCACTTTTACCTATTCATCCTTTATGTAGGATACATACCTTATTCCTCTATGGTGAGTTGTCCCATCTTGAGTTCATAGAACTCTTTAGTATTCCCATCAAAGTATTTTTCTGAGAGATATTTATTCTTGAATATTCCTCAAATTGTTTCCACGATATGTCCTTCTGATGGATTCCTTTCACATTCCTAAGGTCTTCCCACCAAATGGAAGCCTTTCCATTCATGTTGAAGATGACTATTCGAGCCTTTAAGTTTTCAGAGTATTCATGGACTCTAAAGTACTTCTTTAAACTAAGCAACCAAGCTTCTGCCTCTTCCCATTTCTTAATCTTTCCATCAAAAGAGGGTTTTATGGCTTTCTTGAACTCTTCAGGTTCACGACCTTTAGAATTATTTCACTTATTTCCTTTCCTTTGAGAATGTGAACTAGATTTTCTACTAGAAGATCCCTCAGAGTTTCCAGTTTCCTCTCAAGAGGTACTCCTCTTAGTGTGGCCACTTATGGGACCACATTTTCGTATCGCAGGTGGACTTTGACTTCTCTTCGTATGTCATTAGTGTTGGGTATGTGTTATATTCTTTGCATGTGGAGTAGTGTCAGAGCGTACATGACGGGCGCACAGGGGTTCGGTGGTAGCGCCCCAGAATTTTTTATTTTTTTTGGATCGGGACCGCATTATATTTAGGTGTTTTTTCAGCACATGGTTTATTTGCCGATGGTTTTCTATTTTCG
>SNQJ01S0069837.1:21660-38857 GCA_010110895.2 Picea sitchensis | reverse complement strand
TTTTTCTCCAATCTTGTATTGCAGGTTTTTGTAATGTCTTGGAGCTACTGACTGATATATTAGGGGTTTTATGCATATGTTTAATAATATTGATGATGAAATGTGATTGACATTGCTATGATCCCTGTGACTGATGAGCCCATGGAGCGCGTAGCTTTTGATGTGCAGGACAATGCCCGACGGACAGGTACCATTTGGACCGGTACACATGGGGAGATGATCAGTTCAGACCTCCATGGAGCTGAAGAGCCCACCAGATGGATGTTGAGACCCCATCAGGGAGCAGAGACAGGACGGTGGTTGATCAGGGTTTTGCACCGGAGAAGAAGAGGATGTTCCATCAGAGGCACTTTGGCAGAGCCCGGCCTAGGGGGATTGACCCACTTCCAGTGAAACGTTTGCCCTGGATGGCCTAGGACGTCACCTATGGGCTCATGACGTCATCTTGAGCGTGTGGCAGTTTGACAAGGCAGTTGGCGCGTGTGGCATGATGGAGAGGCCCAAAGAGGGCTAACGTTTTGCTCTTTATTGCTACATTTTCCCTAAAAAGGGGCTAACGTCTCCCTTAGAAGGGGTGACGTCTCACTTTTTGCTCAATTAGGGTTTTAAAATGAACATTTAATGTAAAACAGTATTATTTTGGTATTTTGGCCTTGTCGGCCTTTTTATGACCTAAAAGTTAAATTAGGTCATTGATACAGTGTATATTGAGGGTTTTCACTCTCATTTTAGGGAGGAATGATCACTCACTCATTAGTGAGGTCTGATTTTAACACCCTATTGGGGTTTTTGGCTGAACTAAGTGATGCCCACTTGTTGAAGGAAGAGATTTTTTGGCATTTATGGTGTTTCTCTTGAAGGAAGGTGTTACAACTAAGGTTTGCATGGTTATTTCTTCATGATTTGTAAGTATTTTTCTACAAAACTTCTTGATTGAATGGTTGTAGTTTGATTTCTTGCATCTATTTATAAATATTGTTGAATCAAAACCCTAGGGGACAAACACACAAGTAGGTCGTTGTCTTATGTCCCCTGATAGAGAAGCCTTAAGCCATTGAAGAGGAAAAAGAGAGCCTAGCCATAGCTACACTCCTTTTTCTTTCTTCCTTATGTTAGTTGTACCCTTTTGAGCCAAGAAGAGTGAGACGTCCATGGCCTAGGCTTACTACACCAGGGTCGTACTGTTCTAGGGTTTGCTGATAGGCCTTGCTCTAGCAACACCTCCCTCAACAAAACCTCCTGTCTTGGTCTATTTTTTCCTATTTTTGGGCTAGTCATTTGTCGGGAAGGAGAGAGAGCACGAGGCCTTGCTTTTGAAACACTGGAGTGAGCCTCTCTCCCCTAGGGTTCTGCTTTTAAGGCCCTGCTCTAGCAGCACCTTGAAACTTTTCCCTCCGGTCCTTTGAAATCTCTTTCCCTTCAACTCTTGCGTCCATCATTTATTGACTCCTTTAACCCTAAGGCGTTGATCTCCAACCTCCAGCGTTGAAGTGAAATCAAATCCAAACACTCTCAAACTTCTTTTAAAACTGAAACCCTAACTACACTAACCCTAACCTACTAACCCTAGAATGCTGACGTCACCCTTGGTTATTTCATCTTGATGCAGCAACGTTTCATTTCATAAGCAATTGAATGGTAGTTAAGAGCATTTATTGGATTGAGTGTTGATTTGTTACATCGAATGCTATATCGTTCCAGTATTTATTGACAAGTAACATATTTATCATTGCCATTTTGCAAACATTGATTTCATCAACATTTACAGTCAAATTGCTTGCACTAAACATCAGATAGTCACTTACATATGAAGTACTAACCCCATTGAATATAGTTTGCATATATCTTTCTTGTTGTTGTCTTGTTCCAGGCAGGTACATATTCTTTGGGGTTACTTTGAATTGGCCTTTGGCCAGACTATCTTTTTGGGTGGTGATCTATGAAGGGGGAACTATCTTACTTCTTTTGAACCTTTGCCTCTTCAAAGCCACAGGTCACCGGGGACGTCTCCCCTGGGCCTAACCTCCCTAAATAGAAAGAACCTCCCCAAATAGAAAGAACCTCCCCATTGTGGTGACATTGGGTGGGGAAGGTTCCCATTTCGCCAGTTTGACCTACTATCCACTAGCCTCTCTCCCGTCTACAAATTGTGCGATAACACAAATTTTATACAAGTTGTAACATCATTATTATAAAAGCAAATACAATCTTAAATATTCTTATAATCTTACCTACATACAATGATATATATGGGCAGCTTCCTTTTACCATGAAACGACCCTCCTTTGATACCACGAATTGTTGTAAATGACCACGACCCAATAGAAATGTAGATGATAAGTACCAACAGCAGCTTATAGCCTGAAACCACGCCCAACAGTTCCTCTCAAGGCAGACTTGGAGTCGATAATGAAAGGCAATGGGAATAAGTTGGAGTTGCACCCCCTCTAGAGCACCCATGGCCTCTACTATTCTCCACGAACTTGCAATAAATGATACGGCCCTCTAAAACCCTCACGATCTGCAATAAATTGGCACGGTCTAGGGATAAATACAAGTGTGAATGGTGGTTGTTTGACCTACACTAAGACAACCTCCAGAAGCACCCACGATTTCTGGTGGAAATGCCCAGGGCTTTGAAAAATTGTTGTGCCTTCCTCCTCCTGCAAAAAATCCAGTGAAAGATCTGCGTGATCTCTCCAACTGACTGACTAGGGTGGATTAGTCTCACCATCGATCCCAATCACTCAAGGGTCTCAATCCCCAAAGACGAAAAAGCTACAAGAGCTCTCCAAATCGATTTGAGTAAAATAATCATCCATAATCACACCTGAGCTCCAACTTCACTTTATATTACTCTTTTGCCTTTTCCCGCTCAATTAAATAATATAAAGTAACTTTATAAGTCTTTCTTTAACATTTCCCCCAAAGTCACTTTATTAATTTATTAAACCTTTTAACTCAAAAAAGTGATTTGTTTTATTTTAAACATTTTCGAGCACTGGAAGTCACTTTTCAGCATCCCAACATTTAAAGCTTTTCATCCCGGTTCCAACAAACTATAACACTAAGGTGCCCCCCTTAAATAATTTAATTAAAATAACAACCTTAGTGAAATTAATTAAATAATTCTCAATATTACTCCCAAATCACGAGAATCGAAATGGATCGGAACCGAAAATTGACTGCACGGGAGTGATTCTGATGATGAAAGATGATAAACAGACATAGTTGGTTGGCTTACTAAAAATAGACACTCCCTCCCAGCATCTTGGAGCCCAAACTGGAAGCTGGAAATAACATCTAAAAGCATTATATAACTCCTCTAGACCATCTAAGCTCATTGGTAACATCAAGTTACCCCTCTGATCAGGCTGACACAAACCCAGAAAAGTCATCTCCAACTGCAGAGCAAGAGAACTCGAAAATGGGGACATTACAGTCCTCCCTTTCCAAAGATTACTTGTCCTCTAGCAATGTCATCACAACCTTACGAGCAACAGGCTGAACCAAACTGTAATTGAGAATGATCCCAGTGCCCCAAACTAACCTGGAAGATGTGAAGCACCCTTTGCTCAAAGCACTGTCCTGCAAGGTACTAAAACAAGAGGCCTCCTGAAGACCACTGATAAGTAGAGCAATCAGATACTACAAAAACTGGGTCAACCCCTCAAAGAATTGTTTTTCTAGGAAACCAATCCAATGCACCATAGGAGTAAACTCCTGAAAGTAAAAACTGGCTCTCTCATCTTTATCAGTTGTTGAATTGCCAAACAATGTAATCACAGGGTTCCAAGCTAGTCTCCGAAAGGAACCATCATGTTGACTCGATGCCACTCTAATCATAATTGTCTGACCATCGTGCGTAGACTGCATTCTCCTCTCCTAGAACCCCAAGCTGAAATGCCTGAAAGGTTTGAACCCACTACCATGAAGCATATCCTACAAAAGCATCTCAATGAAGTCCAAGTCTGCAAATCCACTGCCAGACTTGATCTTGGGTATCGAAAAAGAAAACTTGTTTTGCTATATAGAATAAGTCTCAGCATCTCCTCTCGTGACATTCCAAAAATGAAACAGACCAATCATTGTCACAACTTTGTTAATCATATCAAAATTTGAAGCAATCTACCAATCAGATGAATCTCGGATCTCATAGCCAAATTAGAAGTCCACCATTCCCAATACCTACTGACTTTCGGTGTCCCACACTAATAACCATTGGAATCCAAATAAGCCCAGTCTTTGATTCATGCTTTTGTATGCAACTATCTAGTGGAAACAAAGTAGGAGACCTGCAAGATTTGAATTCATCTTTTGAAGATGGAATCACATCATACCAGAGTGATCTGTGTAATCTTTTATCTAACCCACCTTTATGTGCCATCAGAAACATAGTTAAATCATACATATGTGGGCTAAAAGAAAATTGATGAGCATACCTCACCAAACAATCAAGGTGAAATTCACCCGCTTGTGCCAATGGAATACTTGAATAGTCACTTGGATTCCATATTACACCACTGCCATTGCATTCATTAGGAGGTGTCTCGCAACTTAGATCATGAAGAGCAAATTTTGCATTAACTCTGTAAGCCTTCTCTACAAACTTGATGGCAAGGTCTTTGTCTGAAAGCAAATGGAGGTAATCTAATTTCATTACCTCTAAAGCATGTTTGATAGTCCGCAGATTTGGTATAGCAGCTCCAACCGTTAACCCTTTCTGCCTTTCTTCCAGTTGAGCTGACCAAAGGAGGTATTCAATGAATTTGTGCGTACTATCAGAGTGAGTTAAGGTTTGAACAACCTTATCTTTAGGGACGTTCAGTTGATCCTTCAATTCATGGGATTCATTAGGCCAATGACCACAATCACCTGCATAAAATGAATTTTCTGATTTTCTTTCATCAGTAGGAAACATATCATCATTGTCATTAGTTTTTTCATTAGTTGTAGCCCTGCAATCCTCAAGAAAAAATAATGGGACAGCGTTATGAACTAACATACTGTCCTCACAAGAATCTGTCTCCTCCTCACACAGATTATCAATAACAATCTCTACACCAAGATAGAGACTTGTGCATATTCCACTTGTGGATGCACTAAATGATTCTTTTTCATGGGAATCCGTTGTATCATTCTGCTCCCTTTTAATCTTGTCCTGTGCACCCACTCCACTAGTGTCATCTGAACCTGAAACCCAAATTGATGTGTCCACTTCTTCAATATACCCATTCCCACAATCAATGGATGCATTCACTTCCCTATTGGCTGATCCACATAGTATATGCTCAACTTTCTCATCTATAGCTATGACTTGAGCCTTCAATCGGCTCTCCAAAAGAAGTGGCTCATTGTCCCCATGATGCAAACTATGTCTATAATCAGAAATTTATGAGTCATACCTCTCTTCAAGCACATGCAAATCTGAATGCTCCTCGTGCTTGGCCATCACAATGTTAAAGTTTGTAGCTCAGACAAGTATTTCCGCAAGTGTCTTATCGTGGAAATCAACATTTAAATGTATCCTATGTTTTTTCAGAGTTCCCTTTATTAATTAATTAATAAAGTGAACGTCTTTTTATAAAGTGACATTTAATTAAAAAAGTGACTTAAGTTAAGTCACTTAATGATTTAATCAAATGAGAGCTATTGATCTCACAATTAGATCTTGACCGTTGAGATTAGGTAATTAGCTCAAGTCAATGTTATAAAAGGACGATGAGTGTAAGGACAAGACACATTCATTATTCACAGAGAGTGAGTAATTGGGCGAGAGAGAAGACAAACCAATAGCAGCAAGTCTAAGGGCAGCAGTTTAGCTGCTCGCAAACCGAGGCAGCAGAGGTCGTACAGCAGATCCATACAATCGTACGAATCCATACAGTAGGCTTGTACAGTACAGTCCATATAGTCCGTATGGTTAGCCTCAAAGATCAGCCAGCACGAATTACAAGGCACTGTTATTTTTCAAGTTTGCGGTGATTTGTAGTTTTTCTCTTTCAAAGCCATTTTCCCTGTTAAGGGAGCTCTTGTAAGTTCTGACGATTAAATGAAGAACTGATTTGAGGAGCAGAAAATTAATTGTGCACTATGTGGTTTGCTTTTCTAGCTTCCGCTACATTTAAAGAAGTAAATAATTCTAGTGTAGTATCAAGATTTAAACTACTTGCTCAGTTTGTTGGTTTTAGAGAAATTTACATGGTATCAAAGCTCTTGCTCTGAGAGAAAAAGCAGATCCAGTTGATACAGTGCAGATTTTTCATCGAGCTTGAGGGATAAAGCTAAGGACAACCATGTCAGTTATCAACGTAAAGGTTAAGGATCGACTTGATGGGGTCTCTAATTTTCTGCCTTGGAAGGCAAGACTAATATTGCTCTTGAAGGAGCAAGAGTTGTGGGAAGTCGTGTCCAACCCTCCACAGGAGGTACACTAACAGTGGTAGATCCTGCAGTGCTGGCAGTGTCGGATAAGAAGGACATAAAGGCACAAAGGGTAATCCTTGAAGCTGTCAAGGATCATTTGATCCCACTTGTGTCAGAGACGGCCAGTTCCAAGGAGATGTATGATGCCCTAGTATCACTTTTTCAAAGTGATAACATGAGTCGAAAGATGATTCTCAGAACCAAGTTCAGAGAATGCAGGATGATGAGCTTCGACAATGTGATCAACTACCTTATGAGGATCACACAGATTTGTGACCAACGTGCAGCTACTGGGGAAGTTGTATTGGATGCAGAGCTAGTGGGTGTTGCTCTAAACGTGTTCAACAAGACATGGGAACCATTCATTGTGGGCATATGTTCCCAGGAGAAACTTCCCAAGTGGGAGAGACTCTAGGATGACTGCATTCAAGAGGAGACTCATAGAGAGTCCAGACCCAGCAAGCAGGGAGGAGGTGGAGGAGATGAAAACTTAGCCCTTGTCAACAAAACCAAGAAGGGTGGCAATCAAGGAGAGGGCCAGCAGTCTGGGCAGAAGAGGGAAATGAGTAAGATCAAATGCTACATTTGCCATAAGAATGGCCACTTTGCCTCTCAATGTCCACAGAGGAGGAAAGGCAAGTCGCGGACAGTTGCAGCGACATTAGAGGCACAGTTGAGCGAACTTCCATCCAAGTTCGAGAATGATGTTTCATTCGTGTCTTGCCTTTCTACCAGCACTACTCCCGGCAGTGCTTGGTACTTGGACAATGGCGCATCCCGCCAAATGACAGAGGCTAAAGAGCTATTCAACTGGCTATCAAAGGAGGACTCAAAGATTCACATATAGCTTGGCAACAATGCCAAGTATCCAATGAAGGGGCAGAGGGCAGTACAGTTCCAACTAGAGTCAGGAGGATCCTTTGATGCACAGGAGTTACTATACGTATCTGGCCTAAAGAAGAACATGTCGTCCATCTCAGTCATGGAGGACAAAGGTTATGAGGTGAACTTTCGGAGGGGTCGGGTGTTCATTCGCCCAAAGGGAGCCAGTCCAGAAACTGCTTTGAGGATTGGAATCTGGTATGGGAACCTTATAGACTTCAAGGCTGGCTTGTTCAGGCATTGATGCACACCAGTGAGAGCTTGTGCGAGCTATGGCACAAGAGGATGAGGCACCTCCACCACAGAGCTCTACCATTATTGAGGCAGATGGTCACTAGGCTTCCAATCTTCAATCTGGATCATCATGGAGTGTGCAAAGGCTACGCTTGGCAAGAATGTCAAGGCACCTTTTCTAGCAGCGAGACTCTATCCAAGGGTATCTTGGATCTGATCCATTCAGACGTGGGAGTCCCTATGTCAGTAGCTTCAGCGAAGGGCGCATCTTACTATGTGACCTTCATTGATGACTTCTCCAGAAAGACCTGGATCTACTTCATGAAGACCAAGGATGAGGTATGTTATCCCCCATTTCTAGGGATAACCGAAGAGATGATGTCTCAAGGCCCTCAGGTTGCATACATGGAGTACCGAAAGATAGACCAACAGGTAGAGCCCCATCACACCACTCATCGCCATGAGATCGATGGATGCACCATTCACCGCACCAGCTTGGCTCATAGAGAACACCAAGTCTTGCTCCATGAGGTAATGAGTCCAGTATTGTGGTAAGTGTCATTTTAATAAATGAAGCATTTGGATATGTTGCAAAAGGTCTTTCCTTGATTTTGAAAATGTTTGCTTGGAAATTATGCTCTTTACCTCGTTTCACCTTGGTGGTTGACATCGTGTCCTAGTAAGTGGTCACACTCGAGGAAAGGGTTGCGCTACTGGGGGGTCTCCTTGATGAGTTATCATACTGCTCCTGATCATACTTATCACCTTCCATACTTCTTCCCTTTCATCCCCTCATCTTTTGGGATTTCCGGGTGCACTGACTCAAGAAGGGATTGTACCTCATTTCATGGGAAGAAGGGGATGAAGGCCCAGAGGGAAATGAGCTGGCAAAAGATAAAAGCCAAACCATAACCTTCTAAATGCTCCCCCAAAGAGGTATTGAGAACGATGAAATGTTTCTCCTAAAAGATTTGAAGACCTGCAAACGCAAACTCAAATTATATAGATGTCCCGCTTGTTGAGGTGTGTACACTTATGCGGTGTCCCTTTCTTTCCGTGCATATGGCACTCTGTGTACCTCTAGCTTCAAGTGACGTTGCGATACTCTTTTCTTTCCATGTCTTATAGTACCCAATTGTTTTGGACTTTAACTAATTAATGGCAATAAATGGGCTTGGAAAAAGGTTGCATTGAAAACGAAGGTGCAACACATCCCTCTACAAAGGCACCCATAAATGAGATAATACGAGCCCTTGTATGTCATGAACCCCATGCCCAGAAGTTTTACACCCCATCCACTTCATACTCTTTACATGACTTAGAGAGGGTCCACCTGGAAAACACTCATTAACTTAGGGAATGATTCACCTAATAGGTCACCATCTCAACCCTCCCATACCTAAACTTGGCAAGTTGCATACGGTCCTCGGGCATTTGTTTATTTTTAGAGGGGGGATTCGATGCACATGTTCAGGTGGTTCTTTTATTATATATAGCTTAATTGACATGATGCTTGTGACTTGTGAGCCCTTGGAGGGCGAATTTGCTTGTCTTTGTAGGGCCTTGACTAGTGGAAGACTTTTTGTGAAGGCATAAGGTCACTTGGATCTTCACTTGGGGCGTGAAGCATACAGGATGGATGTTGCGCCCCATCTCCTTGGACAGTTGGACGATAGGCATTGCCTCTGGAGGCATGAGAGGAGACCTTGGAGAAGCAGAGCTAGCCGCCTCTTGCCCAACGTTTGGCCTTGGAAGCCTAAAACATCATTTTTAGGGCTTGACATCACATCGGGGGCAAGGGCTTGGTGATGATGGTGATGACTTGATGGAAAGTTGGCATGTTTTGAAGAAGAGAAGCTTTAACCCATGGAGACATGGCCTTTAGAGGCCCAATGACTCCTCCAAAATGCTCAACGACTTGCTCTCTAGCCCAAGCATCACCCTCAGGGCATGACATCACCCTTAAAAGAGGGATTTTATTTTTGTAGTTTCAAATTATGAATGTAAAAGGGAAATTAGAGGAGGTCGGCCTCCCTAATTGTGTTTTACCCTAATGATAAGTGGACAAAATAATTTTAGACGTCTTGTATAAAAAGGGACCTAAGACATTTGATTTTATCATAACTCTCTCACTTGAGAATTACATACTTAGATGAAATTTGAGCCCCTTTTGGGCATTTGCTCTATCTCTCTCTCTCTTGTGCTTGTCTTATGGATGCTTATACTTGTCTATCGAAGAAAGAAATGGTGCGCTACCTTCTTGGAGGCTTGTCTCTTGCATGTTGATGGAATATTCTTGGTAGATGAAGGTTTTGCATGCTTTCTATTGGAATTGGTAAGGAAATTTCTTAATATTGTTGGTAATTTCTTCTTGTTTCATAGTTATTCTTGTGCTAACCCTTGGAGGAGTATAAGGGCATAGACCCTCCGCCAAGATCTATCATAATTGTTATTGGATAAGTTTTTATCAAGGTTGCTAGGAGGAGTAAAAGGGCTTACACCCTCCTAGAATTAGCTTGTTAGATTTGTTTGTTCTAGGGAGTAAAAGGGCTTACACCCCTAGAGAAGTAGTAAATCTAACTATTACACCCAAGACTTCATAACCCAATATACTAGGCACTCATCTACTTGCATTGGAGAAATAAAATCATTGCATTGGAATACGTGAATTTTGGAGATATTGCATTTGTTCAAGTTGAAATAAATTTTACTTGTTATAATCTTGCTTGAGCCACTAGGGCTCTCTTGCTGCAATTAATTTAATGCTACAGCCATTAGGGCTGCAGCAAAACACTCTTAAACTTTCTCTTTGCTCACTAATCTACCATTGAAACTTGCTTACAAGCTGCCATATTAAATCTACTTGTCATTGGCTATCTATTGGGCGGATTGTTTGCTGATTTTAATGGATAGATATTGTTGTTGTGGCAATTGTTTGCTACAGCCATAAGACTGTCCTAACACTCTGCTGATAACTTCATTTCGCAGCCCTATTTTACCATCAAAGCTTGTGCTTAAGTATTGGAAAATTATCTACATGTTTAGCACTTCATCATCCAATAAATATTTGATGCTTTTGACGGTTAATTATGCATCCAATAAATATTTGATGCTTCTGATCTGTTAATTATGCAAATAACAACTTTTTCCATTGTTGATATATATATATATATATATATATATATATATATATATATATATATATATTTGTTTTACTGCTGCAAATTTAGGAATGTGCAAGCTTCACCTTGTCCCCCACTATTTGGCTTGTATCTCTATCAATTGTCTTGTTCTCAAGGGTTTAACATTATCTTGCAGTGCATTAACACCTTGGCAACCTCCTTATCAACAAGACTCTTTTTCAAGCTCTTTCCACTTCCAAACTTGACCTATAGGGGCTTCATTGGTCATTCTACCACTTTCCATCTTAATCCCCCTAGGGTCACCAGGATTCCCCCTTGTGGTAATTTATCATCACTAAAGTGAGGGGAGTATCTATCTAAGGTGACAGTGAGTAGTTACTCCCATAGTTGTCTCACTCTCGTAGATTGGGTCGAGCTTTTCCCAACCTACAATCTATGCAATAACAAGGTCTTCAGTCACCTCCGAGCCCTGCAATACAGCTATGAATTTGTAGAACAGGAGCCCACACAGGATACTGGAGGATAAGACACCGGAGGAATCCTTCACAGGCAAGAGACCTAAGATAGGACATCTCAAGTTTTTTGGTTGTCCAGTCTATTTCCAGTGGAAAGGAGTACAAAGTTGCAACCCTCAAGAGAGAGGGGCATCTTGGTGGGATACAACGAGGATTTGAAGGCTTACAGAGTCTTCCTGATAGAGCAGCGGAGGATCGTGGTGAGCCAAGATGTCAAGTTTGAGGAGAACTTGGCATCTAGGAAATCGCAGGACTTACCAGTAGTTGCAGAGGGGCCACAGGAGGTGGAACTGAAGGATGAGCCGAGAGCAGAGACTTCCAGTGCAGGGAGACAGACTCCAAAGGAGGTGGAGCAGTCAGCCCCTTCAACTTCAGTTAGGAGGCCCAGGTGGTTTGAGCAGACCTTGCGAGATGCTCGGGAGCATGTTGAGCCTCCTAGGACCACATTCCGGGAGAGCATGCCTCCTAGGAAGTTTCCGACATACATGGCTCTGATGACCAGCATCATAGACTCAAAGCCTTTCAACTTTGAGGAGGCAGCCAACCACCAGGTGTGGAGAGATGCCATGATGGAGGAGCACAACTCCATCATCAGGAATGATGTCTGGGAGATTGTGTCGAGGCCAGAGGGCAAGTCAGTGGTGACTTCCAAGTGGCTTTACAAGGTAAAGCATGCAGCAGATGGCAGTGTGGAAAAGTACAAGGCCGGATTTGTGGCTCGTGGGTTCTCTCAAAAAGAGGGAGTAGACTACGAGGAGACTTTTGCTCTTGTAGCCAGATACTTCTCTATCCAAGCAGTCCTATCTATTGCTTCTGAGATGGGGTGGAGCATCCATCAAATGAATGTGAAGACATCCTTCCTCAACGGAGTCATTGAGGAAGAAATCTACATCGAGTAGCCACAAGGGTTTGAGATTCATGACAAGGATACACAAGTGTGTAGGCTGAAGGAAGCCCTGTATGGACTCAAGCAGGCACCTAGAGCCTGGTACTCCAAGATTGACAGTTATTTGTAGGGCATGGGCTTCACCAAGAGTGAGGCAGATCCCAACCTATACTTCTTACTGGTTGGATCTGAGGCCCTCATCTTGGTGTTGTATGTTGATGATCTCATTCTGACTGGAGCAGAGAGGATGATTGCAAGGTACAAGTTAGACTTAGCGTCAGAATTCAAGATGAAGGATATCGGACCAATGCATTACTTTGTGGGACTTGAGGTTTGGCAGCAATCAAGCGAGATCTTCCTTGCACAAGGAAAGTACACTCTTGAGATCTTGAAGAGATTCGGGATGGAGCACAAGAGAACGATGGCCACTCCAATGGTGTCCAACCTAAGGAAGATTGATTCTTCAAATTCAGAGTTGGCAGATCCCAAACAGTACCGACAACTAATTGGTTCGTTGATGTATCTGGTCAACACTCGACCAGACATCTGCTTTGTTTTTAACACTTTGAGCCAATTCATGGTGGAGTCGAGGGAGGTTCATTGAGTGCCAGCAAAGCACATGCTCAGATACTTGCAGGGCATAGTAGGATATGAGTTGCAATACATTGATGGTGATGGTGTGAGGTTGCAGGGGTACTCAGATTCAAATTGGGAAGGCAGTGATACAGATCTGAACAGCACCTATGGGTGTTGTTTCAGTTTGGGGTCGACAGTCATTTCTCGGTTCAGCAGGAAGCAGACCTTAGTAGCATTTAGTTCAGCTGAGGCAGAGTACATGGCGGCCAATCTAGCTAGTTGTGAAGCCATCTAGCTTCGCAAGCTACTCACAGGATTGTTTGGTCAAGAGCTTGAGCCGACTTTGATCCATTGTGATAACAAAAGTTGCATCAAACTCTCAGAGAATCCAGTGTTTCACGACAAGTTGAAACACATCGAGACCAGATACCATTTCATTAGGGAGAGGATGCTAAAAGTAGTCAATCTCCAATATATTCCTATAGATGAGCAGTTGGCAGACATCTTCACCAAGCCCTTGGTAAAGGGCAAGTTCGTCTTCTTCGGAGACAAGTTTAGAGTGGTGGAGAATACCTTCCTCACTAAGAGGGAATGTTAAAGTTTGTAGCTTAGACAGGTATTTTCACAAGTGTCTTATTGTGGAAATAGTCATTTAAATGTATCCTATGCTTTTTCAAAGTTCACGTTATTAATTAATTAATAAAGTGAACGTCTTTTTATAAAGTGACATTTAATTAATAAAGAGACTTAAGTTAAGTCACTTAATGATTTAATTAAATGAGGGCCATTGATCTCACGGTTAGATCTTCATCGTTGAGATTAGGTAATTAGCTCAAGTCAATGTTATAAAAAGAGGAAAAGGGTAAGGACAAGACACATCCATTATTCACAAAGAGTGAGTAATTGGGCAAGAGAGAAGACAGGGCAGCAGCCGCAAGTCTAAGGCCAATAGTTTAGATGCACGCAAACCGAGGAAGCATAGGTCGTACAGCAAATCCATACAGTCGTGTGAATACGTACAGTAGGTTTGTACGGTACAATTCGTACAATCCATACAATGGGCCTCGAATATCAGCCAACACAAATTACAAGGCACTATTATTTTTTAGGTTTGTAGTGATTTGTAGTTTTTCTCTTTCAGAGCCATTTTCCCTGTTATGGGTGCTCTCATAAGTTTAGATGATTAAATGAAAAACTGATTTGAGGAACAAAAAATTAATTGTGTACTTTGTGGTTTGTTTTTCTAGTTTCCACTGCATTAAAATAAGTAAATAATTCCAACGTAGTATCTAGATTTAATCTCCTTGCTTGGTTTGTTGGTTTTAGAGAAATTTACACACAAGAGGCTCTTCCCTCAAATCATGAGTACCACTAACATCCTCATGTGTTCTAGTTGCCATAAATAACTGAGTTTCTGTTGCAGATGATGAAGAATGTGCCAAACTCAACTCCACACAAAGCTCATCAACCTGAATTTTTGATTCTTGAAGGGTCATTTGAGTGCTCTTCAAAGAATCCTTGGTAACCTTAAGCCCATGGGTAAGCTAATCAACTTCCTCTTCTTTCCCTTTTAGCGCATCAAAATAGATCTCCTCAAGCATGAGAAGATGATCTCTATCTAAAAGTAGGTGTAGGTAATTAGATTTCATTACCACCAATGCTTCTCTGAGTGCCTGAAAATTTGCAAGGGAAAGTTCTCCTTCAAAAAATTTATGTGTCCCTGGAGCCCTCCAACAACAATTTGCCATCGACTTATGAGTATCATCAAAATGTTTTATGGCTGCAATAATCATATCTTCACTTACCTTCAATTGCCCTGCCAAATGATGGTACTCATGAGAACTATCATCTTCATACAAATTTTCTAATTTGTATTCACAATCATGCTTCCCAAAATCAACTTCCTCTTTGTCATCATTCATGCATAACTCTCGAGAAATTAGATCAGCATCCAAAAGAAATTTATCCAACACCAAATCTTTATCTTGATTAGGTGCTAACACACCCGAATCATCATAATCAACAGTACTAAGATAAGATGTTCAATCATCATCATTAGCTGATTGGAAAACTTCATCATATGTGCTATCAACATGCCCATCATCTGCACTGGTGTTATCAGCCTCATAGGATAGCTCTAATGGTGTATTAAAGGTTGTTGTTTTGTCAACCTCATTGCACACATCCTCAACATGAATAGATGCATGCACTTCCAAGAAGTCACCCTGGGGTTCTGTCAAACTTCCATCATGAGCTGAGGCATTCACGTAACCAACCACTTCAGATTTGGACCCCTCTTCTTTCTTCCCAACTGATAAGTGAGGCTCCAACAACTCAGGATGCTCTAACAATATTGTTAGATTCTTCTGATATCCTTGAAATACTTGCAAAAATTCTTCCATGAGTTCCTGATTTGTCTTCATCTTTCTTAATCCACTGAATGCAAGCCTCGATACCAAGTTACCATTCCTGAAATTTAAAGGTACAAGTGTTGATCACTTATCGGAAATAATCTGAAAATATGTTTTCACCGATTACCCCTCAGGCTGGCAGGATGCACAACTCTAATACCACTGTAAAACCCCCTCTTGGATTTCGTCAAGTTTGTTTTTTATTTTGTGATGGTTATATTTCAGATCTCTTTCTCATGATACTTTGACAGTTGGATTTGCTCATAAAATGGTTTAATTTTTATTCAATAACCAAAAAGCAAATATCACAATGAATGAAAGTAATACCGATTTCATACAAGTTGTAACATCATTATTATAAAGCAAATACAATGTGAAATATTCTTATAATCTAACCTACAAACAATGATATATATGGGCAGCTTCCTTTGACCATGAAACGACCCTCATTTGATACCACGAATTGTTGTAAATGACCACAACCCAATAGAAATGTAGATGATAAGTAGCAACAGCAGCTTATAGCCTAAAACCACGCCCAGCAGTCCTCTCAAGGCAAACTTGATGCTAATAATGAAACGCGATGGGAATAAGCTGGAGTTGCACCCCATCTAAAGCACCCACGGCCTCTACTATTCTCCACGAACTTGCAATAAATGATACGGCCCTCTAAAACCCTCACAATCTGTAATAAACTGGAACGGTCTAGGGAGAAATACAAGTGTGAATGGCGATTGTTCGAACTGCACTAAAACGACCTCCACAAGCACCCACGATTTCTGTTGGAAATGCCCACAGCTTTGACAAACTGTTGCGCCTTCCTCCTTCTACAATAAATACGATGAAATACCTGTGTGATCTCTCCAACTGACTAGCTAGGGTGGATTAGTCTCACCACCGAACCCAATTGCTCAAGGGTTTCAATCCCCAGAGACAAAAAAGCTACAAGAGCTCTCCAAATCGATTTGAGTAAAATAATCATCCATAATCAAACATGAGCTCCAACTTCACTTTATATACTCTTTTGCCTTTTCCTGCTCAATTAAATAATATAAAGTAACTTTCTGAAGTCTTTCTTTAATATTTCCCCTAAAGTCACTTTATTAATTTATTAAACCTTTTAACTCCAAAAAGTGATTTATTTTATTCTAAATAATTCCAGGCACTAGAAGTCGCTTTTCAGCATCCCAACATTTAAAGCTTTTCATCCTAGTTCCAATGAGCTATAACACTAAAGTGACCCCCTTAAATAATTTAATTAAAATAAAAACCTTAGAGAAATTAATTAAACGATGCTCAATATTACTCCCAAATTATGGGAACGATCGAAATGCATCGGAACCGAAAATTGGCTGCACAAGAGTGATCCCGATGATGAAAGATGATAAACAGACCTCGTTGGGTGGCTTACTAAAAATAGACACTCCCTCCCAGAATCTTGGAGCCCAAATTGGAAGCCGGAAATAACCTCTGAAAGAATCATATAACTCCTTTAATCCATCTGAGCTCACTGGTAACATCAAGTTACCCCTCTGATCAGGTTGACACAAACCCAGAAAGTCATCTACAATTGCAGAGCAAGAGAACCCGAAAAATGGGGACATTACATCACGCTTGAGGATATAGGCAAACAAGACTCTATCAGGAACACTGTAAATCATGCCAAGAGCATTACAAAACATCTACAACCACTCATGGGTATTGAACCTAATGAGAAAATACACCGAGGGCACAGAGCTTGTTAGGCCTACCATCACAAGATTATCAACAAATTTGCTCCCATTGCAATCTCTCCTTTCCAAGATAGAACTTGAAAATTCATGTGATGAATGGAATGCATCTCAGTGGAGCCACAAACAAGATCTAAAAGACACCATAAAGAAAACCTTTGAGAACTTATTTCGGAAAAAAGTGGCAAAAGTTGTCAGAATTGTCGAGCATTTTGTTAAGGTGTTGCAATTGGCGGATGGGGAAAAATTGACCATGGATTACATTTATGAGGCTATGGATCAAGCAAAAGAGCAGATAAGGCAACATACAAGGATAGAGTAGCTAATTACGAGCCTATCTATGAGATCATCGATAACAGATGCCACAATCAACTCCATCGCCCTATACACCATC
>SNQJ01S0069836.1:18379-74634 GCA_010110895.2 Picea sitchensis | reverse complement strand
CACAGGGTTGGGCCCCTGCAACCAAGTCACATTCCATGGGACTGTGACTTGGCTATGGGGGGCCAGCGCTATGGCCAAGCCGTGGGCATGCCGACAGCTTGGCCACAGTGTTGGGCCCCCGCAACCAAGTCATAGTCATACTTATACCTTCCACTACTTGATCAACCAACATCAAATTCTAATGTTAGCAGGACATCCTTTTCAACTAAAACTACTTAAATCCAAGTACTAAATTGTTTTAGCTGAACACTAGATGCATAATTGTTTAACAATGAAAATATTAAAAACCCAGGTGTTTGTTGAAGTTTTCCATGTCCTCCTTCTTTTCCATATAGCCATATAATATACGTTTTTCACCATTAAGGTGAGTCAGCGTTCCACGTCGATCCCAGTCAACTCGACCTCTTCCTTCTTTTAAGAAATCTTTCTGTAAACGGTCTGCATCCAAGTAGTCAACTGCGGAATCCTAAAAAATCAGCAGGCTTATGCCACGGTGCCCCTTTGGATAATAGGCTTGTCTTGCCTTGATGGGTTTATATGCTTTGAAAGCTTCCAATAGTTCTTTGGTTCCCATTCCAGAATCTGTTTTAATTTTTGTCTGAATTTGGATTGGTACAGAATCCCAACTTTAATTGGTCGGAATTTACCTTTAGAATTTGTTTAAACATTCAGATTTAAAAAATAAAAACTTATCTTGCCTGAAAAAAATAAGAGTTTTATTTCCCTTATGCCTTGTCTGCAAGTAACTAAAAGAGATGTGAGGATATTTATAAAACTCATAATAAAACAAAAATAAACTTGCATAGTTCATTCTTAACCCTCTATCTTTCGACATCTAAAAAATTATGTAAATATTTATTGAATCCAAGATTAGAATGAATTTACTATGATGTGTAATAGTTCAAAAGATTGCATTCTTATTATAAAAGTGTTGTAAAATTATGTGCATACATGTGTTATATAGTTTGGTATAGGTAGAAGAAATCTTTATTTTTATTTTAAATTTGTTAATATTTGTACATTTATATTTATGTTTATTTTGAATTTGTTAATTAGTATTTAGATTTTAGATTTGGTATGTGCGCATTTGTTCTGGTCCAGTTTAGATTTAAAGACAATATTTTAATGACTGGTAATAGTTATGGATTTATTGTTCGACCACATAATTTATTAAGTTGTTTAATTCAAATAAATTTGTGCATAGAAATATTTTTCGTTCTTTCGATTATATTCAAATATTATCCGACGAACATCATCTTAATCTTTTTAATAAATTATATTTCTTGTAAATATAATACAAATAAATCTTTACTTCTATTTCTTTTTCTTTAAATATAAATCTTTTCTTCTATTTCCTAAATTTTAAATCTATTCTTATATATATATATATAAAAGATGGAAAAATTTTAAAACATATATTTTTAATTTTTTTTTAATAAATTTAAAAATAAAATAGGAAGACAATTTAAAAATTACATGTTTATATGTTCAAATTATACGTGCACAGACAATAAATTTATAAACAGTATGGAATTACTTGAAAATGGCAATTTGATATAGACATTAATAAATAATTTATAAACAATATGGATTTAGTTAATTTGATATAGACATTTAACAATCAAATATTAAGTTTTTAAATTTGATAGACATTTAACAATCAAATATTAAGAATAGAGTAAGAATTTAAGTGATTAGTTTGTGCCCGAACAGTCGGCCAGGAGCCAAATCTACTGTCTTTCACTCCGGTGTTAAAGACTTAGATTCAAATGCCCTGCTTTTCTGTGAATAGATAATCTCTTATTAAAATTGGCTGTGACTTAGCCACATGGTTGGTCCCCCATGAGCAATTCACAGTCATTTCAAATGTTTTGGATTTCATAAAAATTTCAAACTGTCCAAGTTTTAATTTCAAATGTTTTTTTATTTTATAAAAATTTCAAATCTTTAGGAATTCAATTTATAAATCCATTTTTACATATGTAATATTAGATTATCATAAGTTATAAATATTATTTTACAGATTGTTGATTATGGAATTCCTTCTTGTACATTATTGTCTATCTTATAATTTGTAAATGAATATTTGTGAAATATACATACAATGGAAAATATTTAAAACATATATATGTAATTTTTTTTTAATAAATTTAAAAATAAAACAAGAAGACAATTTAAAATTACTTGTTTATATGTTCAAATTATACACACAAAAAATAAATTTATAAACAATATGGATTTACTTAAAAATGGAAATTTGATATAGACATTAATAAATAATTTATAAATAATACGGATTTAGTTAATTTTATATAGACATTTAACAATCAAATATTAAGTTTTTAAATTTGATATAGACATTTAACAATCAAATATTAAGAATAGAGTAAGCATTTAAGTGATTAGTCTGTGCTTGAGCAGTCGGCCAGAAGCCGAATCTATTGTCTTTCACTCTGGTGTTAAAGACCTAGATTCAAATGCCCTGATTTTTTGTGCATAGATAATATCTTATTAAAATTGGTTGTGACTTGGCCACGGGGGGGCCAACCCTGTGGCCAAGCCGTGGGAACACCCATGGATTGGCCACATGTCTGGCTCCCCGCGGCCAAGTCACAATCATTTCAAACATTTTGTATTTTATAAAAAAATCATAAAAAATTCAAACTATCCAACTTTTTATTTCAAACGTTTTGTATTTTATAAAAATTTCAAATCTTTAGGAATTCAATTTATAAATCCATTTTTACATATGTAATATTAGAGTATCATAAGTTATAAATATTATTTTACATATTTTTGATTATGGAAATCCTTGTTTTAGTAACCACTTTATCTTGGCTTAGCTATTTCTCCACTTTGATTAATGCATATTTCAATTTTTTCATATTGTCATGAGTCTTGGTCACATCTCTGTGTAAGACATGAGTGACCTACTTGTGTAGATTTGGTTTTTCCTTGAAATTCATCTGATCAACATTTAATGTAATATGCTTGGCTTTTAAGTTAGCAACTGACTGAATTTCACTTTTTTTAGTCTCTAGAAAAACCAAATTCAACACTCACTTTTGATATGGCTTCTCTTCCAAACCATAGACTCTTCTCATAGTAAACTACTCAAAAAGGAACCAGTCTTCCACTTTGGTGTTGTTTTGCAATTGTAGTGACCCTTTGACTAAAGGAATAATTATAACAAATACTTCATTTTGGATAATAAAGTCTAATATAGACATAAAAGAGTTTACATACTGCAAAAAACCTTCACTGGTGACATGATCTCTTACTATAGGTAACCACTCAATGGTTGGGAGAGCAACATGTTGGATGGTCATTCACCATCCTAGACTTAAAATAACCCAGATGTGAGTAGTTTTGATGGATTAACATATGGATCAAGTGAGGCTGGTACCTGAATGACCTCATACCCCTAAAATTTAAAAATTGTCGGTGCATTGTATTTGCCAAGAACTTGCAGAATTCAAAATTTATGAAGGTTTGATTCTTGAGGTGTGACAAGGCTACTAGGAAACCCAAAAACAATGATATCCATTATAAAACTATTATAAATAAATAAAAAAACTTTGAAACATAGGACATATATTCACTGAAATCATTCCCTCAACCTCCAGAACAAATACACTGAAACATAGGTAGTATATTCACTGTTATAACATTGGGACATGTTATAACACATTACAATGTAATATGTTATAACATATTACTATAACATATAATTACATTGTAATATGTTATAACATATTACAATGTAATATGTTATAACATATTACAATGTAATATGTTATAACATATTACAATGTAATATGTTATATAGTAATATATGTTATGAGATATTCAGACCAATRTAATCAATATCTCATAATCAGATACATTACTCATATCAGAAAGTTGTCCTCATAGTTAGTTTTGTACTAATTTCCATATTCAAGTAATGGTAATAAGCTAAGCTAATCCACAATCAATGGTAACAAGCTAGGCTAACCCACAATGAATCATGAAGGAGAAGAAAAATATGTTTTCTCAAAGAGGGGAAAACAACACAAAATTCTTCCATAGATTTACCATTCAATGAAGGCGTCATAATTTCATCACATCTTCAAAAGATAGACAGGGCAACAGTGTGGCAAAACATGCTGACATAGAATGAGAGTTAGTCAACTTCTTGCAGGATCAACTCACTGAACTAGCAACAAAGTGAAGGTTGATTACTTCATTATAAAAAATACTTCATTGTGGATAATAAAGTCTAATATAGACATAAAAGAGTTTACAAGCTTCAAAAAACCTTCCCTGGTGACATGTTCTCATACCATAAGCAACCACTCAATGGTTGGGAGAGCAACATGTTGGCTGGTCATTCACCATCCTAGACTTAAAATAACCCAGATGTGAGTAGTTTTGATGGATTAACATATGGATGAAGTGAGACTGGTACCTGAATGATCTGCTACCCCTAAAATCTAAAAACTATTGGTGCATTGTATTTTCCAAGAACTTGCAGAAGTCAAACCTTATGAAGGTTTGATTCTCAGGGTGTGAAAAGGCTAATGGGAAACCTAAAAACAATGGTATCCATTATAAAACTATTATAAATAGAAACACACTTTGAAACATAGGAAATATATTCACTGAAGTCATTCCCTCAACCTCCAAACCAGATACATAGAAACATAGGTAGTATATTCACTGTTATAACATTGTTTAATTGTTAGAACATATTACAATGTAATATGTTATAGTAATATATGTTATGACATATTACAATGTAATATGTTATAGTAATATATGTTATGACATATTACAATGTAATATGTTATGACATATTACATTGTAATATGTTACGACATATTACATGGTAATATATTATGACATATTACATTGTAATATGTTACGACATATTACATGGTAATATATTATGGAAAATATGAATTAATATAACACTCAGGATGGATCTACCAAAATGATTCAAAGGCCATTCTGAGCCCTTGTATCAATGGGGTCACTGGAAGAAGGCCAGTAAGAATATAAACAACGCTTTATAGCCGCATCTAAATGAATGTTTAGCAGTGTCAAATCATCTAATCATAGACGCTTAGTATATAAAAAGGTTTGTCATAAACATAATTCCAACAACTTGCAATCATATAATACATTTTCTCTATTAATGCCCACTCTAAGTGTAATACAGAGCTGTTGATACTTAGTGCCATTTCTTTGTAGATGGAAGATTTCTTCCATCCAACCAAAAATGGTGTAAAGTTAATCGTTGATTTTCATGGACTGTGCTCCATACCTGTTGGATGCATGAAATCTGATTACCCATATAGATAACCGCTACTCTGTTACCGGACTTTGACCCATGTACTATTGGTGGATTTACCAAGGTTATTTGTGATAATATTAAGAAACCAAAATATATTTGAAATGGGCATGGGTAGTGGATTTATTCATCACCCTATTATAATTGTGTCTAACATAAAGAAAACTTCTATTAATTTTGTCTTTTTTTTTTCCTTTCTTCATAATTTTTGTTGGTCAATGTTGGAGATATTAACTCGTACTTGTCTTGTGTTTAAATTTTCATGAATTTCCAAAGGATAGATATTGAGGAGAGATGTCAACACAAGATTCTCCAAATATTCCTCGCAAACGCTCTAGGCTCTCCCAAGAAGGAAGAATATGAACTCCTTCTTCGACTGAGACTCCGAGTGACCAACAACAATCTCTTCAGAGGAGATTATCAAATGAATCTGTGAATAGATCAACAACAGAATGCGCTCAAGCAAGTGCTATGGATGCAACCTTCTTAGATAGGCTGTGCATTGATAATCCTACACCTGAGAATCTAGGGAATACCTCAGGACGAGAGAATATTTCTGGTAATTTTCTTTATTTTTGTTGCATTTTTGTGTATTTAAATTTATGTCAAGTTAAATCTTGTAATTAATTTCAAATGTGTGTGTAGACAATGAGTTTAGATCAAGGGATGGAAATGAAAGAGAGAGTGGTTGTCACGAAGATTCTAATGTTGGTGTAGAGGGTGAAGGTGGATTTAGGAGGCTGCGTTATCAAGAAACAAAAGATTACACGCCTACGTCCACCTATCCTTCGGATGTTGGTGATGAACTTTCCTGGGAAGGGATTACTGAAGCAATGACCCTTGAGCGATGCTCATGTGTTAAAAGGAGGTTGGAAAATGATTTGGTGGTCTTGGAACTCCCTCAGGAGAGTAAACAAAGCTTGCATATTGTTTTTCATTCATTGCAAAACTTTATGGACGCATATCAAAAGATGGGGCCAACCAATGGCATTTTTGTCAATCTGATGAGGTGGCGAAAGTCAGAGGTGATGGGCCCTGATAAATGGGAGGTAGTAAAAAATAAATTTTCAAAAGAAGATGCAATTTCGATGTTCAATTTCAAAGATGGGCCAAAGAAGAATATGTTGAAGGTGAAATATTTTAAGCACCTCGACATTGCAGGACATCTATATAACAGATTTTTGGCATCATATGGGAAATTTCTGTGAACGATGAGGTTCCACACTATTTTGCAAGACACTTTTATGCAGAGTTTTTCATGTACATGCACCCTGATTATACTAGTCTACCGTCTGATTATTATGGGACTGGTAAAGGACTTCATGCACATGCATACCTGGTTGGATTTCTTCTTGTTGAAAATCTCTATTTACATTATCATCGTTTCTTTCTTCAATATTTGTATGCTCTCGTTTCTTTCTCCAATAATTCTCTTTCCTTTGTTCGTTATGGAGAGTATCATCTCGAGTGCGATCAAATTTTCTCTTGCGCAAACTTTTGTTTCCCATGGCTTTTATAGTTATCTGTAAAAGATATGTTCAACAAAGACTTCACCTTGAAAAAATGATCAACATTTATCTTTCAACATATAAATTATTATTCCAATAAAAACTTGAACAAACATCAATTACCTTATTAAAAAAAAAACAAAAAGATGATTTGAAACTTTGTTTAGGTGCTCTACAAAACCATCAAACAAGCAATGAATTGTGTTAAATGTGTTTGACTGAAAGCGTATTTATACAATTTGGCGCGAAATGAAACGATACAACGTGTCTTTTCATTTTTTTTCGACCGACGAAATTCGCTCAACCCTCTTTCGGCCGAAACAAGGTTTTTTCGGCCGAAAACCTTGGAAACCGTTTAGTTTTGATGGTTTTCGTTAGAATTTAGTCTTTCGGCCAAACGAATATGTTTTCGGCCGAAAGATTCTTTCGTCCGAAAACTAGAAATTTGGACTATAAATAGAAACCATATAATTTCCCCAAGCTTACCATAACTTTGGAGGTTGTGGACTCCTGCAAATACTCAGAATTTGGTTTCGAAAATGACACCAGCATTTGCAAAACTGAATCTACTTTCAATTCCTATAATTTGTTTTCATTTTCATTATTTTCATTTAATTTTTTTTTTTTTTTAAATCACTGTATAATATTTTCAGGAGACATTATGATTCAGTGAAATGAAATATCCTTATCTCTAAAAATACACAGTGAAAAATTTAGAAAAAATTATATTCATAATCCTTAAACTGTTATTTTCAAAAGGGTATTTTTAGATTTTACTTTTAAGTAAAAATTAAGATAGATACAAGGTGGAGTAAAACATGTGTCTAAAATATGCAACGTTTTCATCTTGGTCACTTCAAAAAATTCTAGAAATTATAATATTCATCCGTTAGATTCAAAATTATAGTCATAATAAAATAGAGTCTCTGCAGATTGTTGTAGTATATTTTGTTTGTTAAAAACATAAGTTTAATAATAGATACATTGTTGGAGGAAAAAATAACTCATTATCATTCCTTTCATGTTTAAGGAACATACTGTTAAACAATTGTCAAATTGACATATCAAATCTTAATAAAAAAAAAATGAAAAATAGTCATTGGAAAGATAACAAAATTCTTCACAAGTTTTTTGTTTTTACTGTAAAGGGAAATTCTAAATAAAAAAAATAGTTTTGTATTCCGAAAGTTGAAGAATTTGTGAAAATATAGTTTTTTTTTCTCATAAAACAAGCAAATTAGACACCCATCTTCATGATTTCACCCTGTTATAATTTTAGAAGTTACAATTATCTTCTTTAACATTCATTAACAATTTCATGTAATAGGATCAATGAAAGATAAACAATCATAGAACACAAGATATATCCTAGGAAACCCTTGTGGGGAAGAAAACCAAACAACCAATTCTTTAGTATAGATTCCTTCAACCAATACAATGTCACGTTATATCTCTCCACAAATAGACCAAGACCAAGATACCAAAGACCAAGAAACCAAGACCTCTTGTGTTAGACCTCCTTTTCTATGCTCTAAATACACAAGAGAAAGTGAGTTGTGTGTGTATACAAATGAGAGGAACTCGACCTCTATTTATACACACAAATTGAATCCCGAAAATATGCAACCCTAAGAGGGGACATTTTGACTTTTACAATAAGGATAACAATAAAATAATAATTTCTTTTGAGTCGATTTATACAATAATATTACAATAACCTTCTCAAGGTTTGACCAATATGAATACAAAATAATATATTTCGTAGTTACATCAAAATATCAACAATTCCTCTTAACTAGGAAGGTATTCTTTGTTGCTACACGAGCCCATGACCATTGACTGTTGAACATATGAATATATGCATCATCAGATATCCATAGTACAACATGAATTCACATCCAATGCATCCAAGGCCCGTGGGTAGCTCTCAAATAGCTTCAACATATAACCATGACATCCACTACCCCACAATGCATCTTTACCTCATGATGTGCACCCCTGTGAATTCACAACCAATGCATCCAAGGCCTGTGGGTAGATCTCAAATAGATACAACATTTCCCCAAGAAATCCACTACCCCACAATGCAACTATACCTCGTCACTCCCTTTGAAGAGGGACCATGGAAAGCTTGTCCATTAAGTGCTTGAACTTCATCCTCAATAGTGGCTTGTTCAACATGTTCGCAACCTACTCCTTGGTAATCATGTACTGGAGCCTCACTACTCCCCTCTGCACCATATCCCTGATATAGTGATATTTGATCTCGATATGCTTCGACCTGTCATGGAACACCAGATTCTATGACAACTTCATGCAACTTTGGTTGTCACACCAAATGCAGGTCGTCTCCATTTTGAGACCAAATAACCTAGAAAACATCTCCGAAGCCACACTTCTTGTCTACATACTGCACATGTTTCCAGATATTCGGCCTCATCTGTACTGAGTGCTACAAATGACTTCTTCCTTCTTCTCCATGAAACCATACTGGAGACTAAACTGAAGCAATATGTCAAAGTAGTCTTCCAATCATGAATACTATCGGCCTAGTCTAAATACAAATATCCATATAACCCAAACTCATGGTCTTTCACATACCTGAGACCATAATCCAATGTACCCTTAAGGTACCTTATCACATGTTTTATTGTGAACAAATGAATCTTCCTGGGCTACTCCATATACTGACTCAGGGTGTTCATAGAAAAACAAATATCCGGTCTCGTGTTCGTCAAGTACATAAATGAACCCACCATATTCGTGTATAAAGTAACATCCACATTCTCTGAACTCATATACAACAAATTCATATTTTATACCATAGGTGTAGCCATTAACTTGCAATCCAACATCCCAAACCTCTTTAATATTTACACTGCATACTTCCCTTGATTCAAAAAGATCTCATCCTATCTCTGCCATATCTTGAGACCCAAAAAGTAATGCATCATCCCAAGATATTTCATCTCAAACTCAGCAGCCAATTTTCTCTTACACTTTGATATTATATTTTCTACGACTGTTAGAAACATGCCATCCACATATAGTAGTAGTATTACTAGACGATCATCTGCAACCTTAAAGTAAAGGTTAGGATCTGCATTGCTCTTTGTAAATCCTAAGCTCGTTAGAAAATTTTCGATCCTACCATACCATGCTCTAGGTTCCTACGTTAATCCATATAATTCCTTCTTCAATATGCCCACATGCATCTCCCTTTCATGTAACTCTAACCCTTGTGGATTCTCTACATATACTTCCTCCTTTATTTCACCATTCAAGAAGGTTATCTTAATCCATTTGATGCACCTTCCATTTCATTACTATGACCAATGAAAGTATAGTCATGATCGAGGTATATCTCTCCATGGGAGAAAATATCTCCTCACAGTCAATGCCCTCCTTATGAGAGAATCCTCGAGCCACAAATCTATTCTTATAATTTTCAATACTACCATCAACTGGATGTTTTATTTTGTATATCCATTTTGAACTTACTACTGATTTATTCTTCGGTTTGGGAACCACATCCAAGATATCATTCTTTACTATGGATTGATATTACTCCCCCATGGAATCCTTCCATACCCTATTTTCTACAGCCTCTTCATAACTAGAAGGTTTTGCATCTATGATATCACAGAAACATGCCACATAGTTGTAATGTGGTTTCAACTTATTACTTTCCCTGAGATATTTTTCTGGGGCACCATATATTTCTGCATATCTGATGGGTTCCTGTTGAGAGAAGGAATCTTTGTTGGCCTCTGAGGTTCTGCCATGTCATTATCCTCATGAATGACTTCCTCTGGTTCAACTGCTTCTGCCTCTGGAATTCTAGTAACTTCATTCTCCTCCTTGTGAACCTCTTTTGCACAGTCCTATTTTGATTTGCTGAAAGTTGCATTCTCATCGAAGGTGACATCTCAGCTAATATCAACTTTCTGGTGACTAGGAATATATATCATGTATTCCTTCAATGTTTCACTGTAACCAAAAAAATTCCATTCTTTCCAGATGGATCCAATTCTTTCTTCTTTTCCTTGGGGACATGCACAAGTACGAGGCATCCAAATATCCTTAGATGGATGAATTCCAACTTCTCTCCTGAAAACACCTCCTCTAGTGTATTGTTTTCAATTACTTTGTGGGAAGTTCTGTTCTTCATGTATAATGCCTTATTTACTGCTTATTCCCACATATGCATAGGTAGATCTTGATCATGGATCATAGCCTTCACTTCTTCCATGATCGTCTGATTCTTCCTTTCTGCTACTTTGTTCTACTGGGGATTGTAGGGAGTAGAAAGCTCACTCTTAATCCCAACTTCCTTGCAATATTCTTTGAATTCCTATGAAGTGAATTCTCCTCCATTATTTGATCGCAAGTTATTTATCTTCGCTCCATCAGGTTTTCTACCAGTGCCTTAAATTCTTTGAATTTTCCAAACACTTCATTCTTTTCCTTCAAAAAATAGATCCAAGTTTTATGTGAGTAATCATCAATAAAATACACATAATATACATAGTCTCTTATTGAATTTATTGACATCGGTCCACACACATCCGAGTGCACAATTTCCAATACTCTTTTGGCTATGTTATCGCCACTGGGAAAGGAGTGCTTTACTTTCTTTTCTTGTGCGCAACCCTTGCACATGCTGTATAGTTTTTCCTGGATCTCTGGTAGTCCCGTCACCATCTTTCTCACACTTGGTAGGGCCTTGTAATGTAGGTGAGAAAATCTCCTATTCCATAATTCATTGGGATTCATAGTGTCATGAATTAATTCTGAATCTGATCTCCCTTTCAATTCGTAGATTTCTCCCTATGGAACTCCAATCACCACAACATCATCAAAATTATTCCCTCTAAGCCACATAAGAACTCGTCCATCAACACATGAAACTTTGTAAACCTTTTCATCCAATGTTGAAATCGAGAGAAGGTTCTTCTTCAATCCAGAAACATAGAGAACTTCCTCATCTTCATTAACTTTCCTAAGTCTAACTTGTAGGAGGCTTCTCCTAATCCTTTGATCGGATACTGATAGTCATATCCCATTTTCACCTTGTGCGATGAATCCTTCTGAGTAAGGTTAGACACGAAGTCTTTATAACCTATCATGTGCTTGGAAGAACCATTGTCCACCAGCCAAATGTCACTTCCATGAGTGACAGTTCCTATAAGGGTTGAGATAAGAACATACTCCTCATCACTGGATTCATATTCCTTTGCAACCTTCTTGGGTGGCTCATCATCTTCAACTGTATGAACATGATGCATTTTACCTTCTTTATTTTCCCTTGGTCTCTGAATGAGGGAATAATTCCTAGCTATGTCTCACATTTTTTGACAATAGAAACATCTGATATTTGGGTTATTTATTTGGCCCTTCTGAAACTTATTAGGTGAGGAGGGTTATTTATTTCTATTTCCTTTCCTGGTGTGGGCGGCTAGGTCTTGATCATCATTTGTCATATTCTCTTCTCTTGATGTCTTCCTTGCTTCTTCTCGGTTGCAATCTTCCCATAGCCTACTAAACTTGGGTAGTTTCCTACTTGATAATATCCCTTGAATAAATGCATATCATGACCTTGAGAGGCCATTCAAGGTGGTCATCACCATTTCTTCTCCATTCACTGTACCGCCAATGGATTACATCTTCTCCTTGATCTGGTTCACTCTTGAGAAGAAAGAGTGGACGGTTTCTTAATTATGCATCCTCACGTTCTTTATCTCAAGGTCATTCTTTGGTTGATGTTGTTGCCTTCAAATAGTCGGGTTAACACATTTATCATTTCTTTTGGAGTGGATTGTTAGCACTCAGTTTACAGTGTTAAATTTTGGAATTTTGGTGAAGACATGCACGCTACTGGAATAATGACATTCTTGCAACGCCATTATAAAGAATCATATTCTTCGCCATATTGGTTTTTGCACCATATCTAAACTGCTTATGTTTAATATTGTTTACAACCAAGAGTCAACATTGGAAAAAGGGCCAAGCTCCATTAAATCCATCAGGCATAAAAAACCAAGTTCACAGGTTATCAAGCCAAGCACCTGCCATCAAATACAACACAGGTTAGTACCTACTACTACTAGCCACACAACACAACAGTCATGATAAAGCACCAACACACAAGGAGTTCACGAGCAGGAAACTTTAAGAGATGTCACAGGTGTTGAAGTGATAGAAAAACATATATCCGGTCTCGTGTTCGTCAAGTACATAAACGAACCCACCATATTTGTGTATAAAGTAACATCCACATTATATGAACTCATACCCTACAAAAAATTCATATTTTATACCATAGGTGTAGCCATTACCTTCCAATCCAACATCCCAAACCTCTTTAGGATTTACACTGCATACTTCCCTTGATCCAGAAAGATCTCATCCTGTCTCTGCCATATCTTGAGACCCAAAAAGTAATGCATCATCTCGAGATATTTCATCTCAAACTCAACATCCATTTTTCTCTTACACTCTGAGATTATATTTTCTACGACTGTTAGAAACATGTCATCCACATATAGCAGTAGTATTACCATACCATCATCCACAACCTTAAAGTAAAGGTTAGGATCTGCATTGCTCTTTGTAAATCCTAAGCTCGTTAGAAAATTTCCGATCCTACCATACCATGCTCTAGGTTCCTACGTTAATCCATATAATTCCTTCTTCAATATGCCCACATGCATCTCGCTTTCATGTAAATCTAACCATTGTGGCTGTTCTACATATACTTCCTCCTTTATTTCACCATTCAAGAAGGTTATCTTAATCCATTTGATGCACCTTCCATTTCATTACTATGACCATTGAAAGTATAGTCATGATCGAGGTATATCTCTCCACGGGAGAAAATATCTCCTCATAGTCAATGCCCTCCTTATGAGAGAATCCTCGAGCCACAAATCTATCCTTATAATTTTCAATACTACCATCAACTGGATGTTTTATTTTGTATATCCATTTTGAACTTACTACTG
Organism: Picea sitchensis; assembly: GCA_010110895.2. NCBI lineage: Eukaryota > Viridiplantae > Streptophyta > Pinopsida > Pinales > Pinaceae > Picea > Picea sitchensis. The sequence goes on along the minus strand of SNQJ01S0069836.1, from coordinate 60,787 downwards.
ATTTATTCTTCGGTCTGAGGACCACATCCAAGACATCATTCTTTACTATGGATTAATATTACTCCCCCATGGAATCCTTCCATACCCTATTTTCTACAACATCTTCATAACTAGAAGGTTTTGCATCTATGATATCACACAAACATGCCACCTAGTTGTAATGTGGTTTCAACTTATTACTTTCCCTGAGATATTTTTCTGGGGCACCATATCTTTCTCCATATCTGATGGGTTCCTGTTGAGAGAAGGAATATTTGTTGGCCTTTGGGATTTTTCCATGTCATTATACTCATGAATGACTTCCTCTGGTTCAACTGCTTCTGCCTCTGGAATTCTAGTAACTTCATTATCCTCTTGTGAACCTCTTTTACACAATCCTGTTTTGATTTGCTGAAAGTTGCACTCTCATCGAAGGTGACATCTCAGCTAATATCAACTTTCCGGTGACTGGGAATATATATCATGTATGCCTTCAATGTTTCACTGTAACCAAAAAATATTCCATTCTTTCCGGATGGATCCAATGTTTTCCTCTTTTCCTTGGGGACATGCACAAGTACGGGATATCCAAATATCCTTAGATAGATGACTTCCAACTTCTCTCCTGAAAACATCTCCTCTGGTGTATTGTTTTCAATTATTTTGTGGGGAGTTTTGTTCTTCATGTACAATGCCTTCTTTACTTCTTATTCCCACATATGCATAGGTAGATCTTGATCATGGATGATATCCTTTACTTCTTCCATGATCGTCTGATTATTCCTTTCTGCTACTTTGTTCTACTGGGGATTGTAGGGAGTAGAAATATCACTCTTAATCCCAACTTCCTTGCAATATTCTTTGAATTCCTATGAAGTGAATTCTCCTCCATTATCTGATCGCAAGTTATTTATCTTCCGCTCCATCAGGTTTTCTGCCAGTGCCTTAAATTCTTTGAATTTTCCAAACACTTCATTCTTTTCCTTCAACAAATAGATCCAAGTTTTACATGAGTAATCATCAATAAAATACACATAATATACATAGTCTCTTATTGAATTTATTGACATCGGTTGACACACATCCGAGTGGACAATTTCCAATACTCTTTTGGCTCTGTTATCGCTATTGGGAAAGGAGTGCTTTACTTTCTTTCCTTGTGCGCAACCCTTGCACATGCTGTATAGTTTTTCCTAGATCTCTGGTAGTCTCGTCACCATATTTCTCACACTTGGTAGGGCCTTGTAATGTAGGTGAGAAAATCTCCCATGCCATAATTCATTGGGATTCATAGTGTCATGAATTAATTCTGAATCTGATCGCCCTTTCAATTCGTAGATTCCTCCCTATGGAACTCCAATCACCACAACATCATCAAAATTCTTCCCTCTAAGCCACATAAGAACTCGTCCATCAACACATGAAACTTTTTAAACCTTTTCATCCAATGTTGAAATCGAGAGAAGGTTCTTCTTCAATCCAGAAACATAGAGAACTTACTCATCTTCATTGGCTTTCCTAAGTCTAACTTGTAGGAGGCTTCTCCTACTCCTTTGATCAGATACTGATAGTCATATCCCAATTTCACCTTGTGCGATGAATCCTTCTGAGTAAGGTTAGAAAATGAGTTTTTATAACCTATCATGTGCTTGGAAGAACCATTGTCCACCAGCAAAATGTCACTTCCATGAGTGACAGTTCCTATAAGGGCTGAGATAAGAACATACTCCTCATCACTAGATTCATCTTCCTTTGCAACCTTCTTGGGTGGCTCATCATCTTCAACTGTATAAACATGATGCATTTTACCTCCTTTATTTTCCCTTGGTCTCTGAATGAGGGAATAATTCCTAGTAATGTGTCCCATTTTGTGACAATAGAAACATCTGATATTTGGGTTATTTCTTTGGACCTTCTGAAACTTATTGGGTGAGGAGGGTTATTTATTTCTATTTCCTTTCCTGGTGTGGGCGGCTAGGTCTTGATCATCATCTGTCATCTTCTCTTCTCTTGATGTCTTCCTTGCTTCTTCTTGGTTGCAATCTTCCCACAACCTACTAAACTTGGGTAGTTTCCTACTTTAGAATATCCCTTGAACAAATGCATATCACGAAATTGAGAGGCCATTCAAGGTGGTCATCACCATTTCTTCTCCATTCACTGTATCGCCAATGGATTACATCTTCTCCTTGATCTGGTTCACTCTTGAGAAGAAAGAGTGGACGGTTTCCTAATTATGCATCCTCACGTTCTTTATCTCAAGGTCATTCTTCGGTTGATGTTGTTGCCTTCAAACAATTGGGTTAAGGAATCCATCATTTCTTTTGGAGTGGAATGTTAGTACTCAGTTTATAGTGTTAAATTTTGGACTTTTGGTGAAGACATGCACGCTACTGGAATAATGACATTCTTGTAGAGACATTATAAAGCATCATATTCTTCACCAGATTCGTTTTTGCACCATATCTAAACTACTTATGTTTTATATTGTTTACAACCAAGTGTCAACACTGGCAAAAGGGCCAGGCTCCATTAAAGCCATCAGGCATAAAAAACCAAGTGCACAGGTTATCGAGCCAAGCACCTTCCATCAAATACAACACAGGTTAGTACCTACTACTACTAGCCACACAACACAACAGTCATGATAAAACATTGACACACAAGGAGTTCACGAGCATGAAACTTTAAGAGATGTCATGGGTGTTGAAGTGATAGAAAAACATATATCCAGTCTCGTGTTTGTCAAGTACATAAACAAACCCACCATATTCATGTATAAAGTAACATCCACATTCTATGAACTCATATCCTACAACAAATTCATATTTTATACCATAGGTGTAGCCATTACCTTCCAATGCAACATCCCGAACCTCTTTAGGATTTACACTGCATACTTCCCTTGATTCAGAAAGATCTCATCCTGTCTGCCATATCTTGAGACCCAAAAAGTAATGCATCATCTCGAGATATTTCATTTCAAACTCAACAACCATTTTTATCTTACACTCTGAGATTATATTTTCTACGACTATTAGAAACATGTCATCCACATATAGCAGTAGTATTACCAGAACATCATCCACAACCTTAAAGTAAAGGTTAGGATCTGCATTGCTCTTTGTAAATCCTAAGCTCGTTAGAAAATTTTTGATCCTACCATACCATGCTCTAGGTTCCTACGTTAATCCATATAATTCCTTCTTCAATATGCCCACATGCATCTCCCTTTCATGTAACTCTAACCCTTGTGGCTGCTCTACATATACTTCCTCCTTTATTTCACCATTCAAGAAGGTTATCTTAATCCATTTGATTCACCTTCCATTTCATTACTATGACCAATGAAAGTGTATTCATGATCGAGGTATATCTCTCCATAGGAGAAAATATCTCCTCATAGTCAATGCCCTCCTTATGAGAGAATCCCCGAGGCACAAATCTATCCTTATAATTTTCAATACTACCATCAACTGCATGTTTTATTTTGTATATCCATTTTGAACTTACTACTGATTTATTCTTCGGTCTGGGGACCACATACAAGACATCATTCTTTACTATGGAYTGATATTACTCCCCCATGGAATCATTCCATACCCTATTTTCTGCAACCTCTTCATAACTAGAAGGTTTTGCATCTATGATATCACACAAACATGCCACATAGTTGTAATGCGGTTTTGACTTATTACTTTCACTGAGATATTTTTCTGGATATTTTTCTGGGGCACCATATATTTCTTCATATCTGATGGGTTCCTGTTGAGAGAAGGAATCTTTGCTGGCCTCTGAGGTTCTACCATGTCATTATCCTCATGAATGACTTCCTCTGGTTGAATTGCTTCTGCCTCTGGAATTCTAGTAACTTCATTCTCCTCCTTGTGAACCTCTTTTGCACAATCCTGTTTTGATTTGCTAAAAGCTGCACTCTCATCGAAGGTGACATCTCAGCTAATATCAAATTTCCGGTGACTGGGAATATATATCATGTATGCCTTCAATGTTTCACTATAACCAAAAAATATTCCATTCTTTCTGGATGGATCCAATTTTTTCCTCTTTTCCTTGGGGACATGCACAAGTACGGGGCATCCAAATATCCTTAGATGGATGAATTCCAACTTCTCTCCTGAAAACATCTCCTCTGGTGTATTGGTTTCAAGTACTTTGTGGGGAGTTTTGTTCTTCATGTACACTACCTTCTTTACTTCTTATTCCCACATATGCATAGGTAGATCTTGATCATGTATCATAGCCTTCACTTCTTCCATGATCGTCTAATTCTTCCTTTCTGCTACTTTGTTCTACTGGGGATTGTAGGGAGTAGAAAGCTCACTCTTTATCCCAACTTCCCTGCAATATTCTTTGAATTCCTATGAAGTGAATTCTCCTCCATTATCTGATCGCAAGTTATTTATCTTCCGCTCCATCAGGTTTTCTACCAGTGCCTTAAATTCTTTGAATTTTCCAAACACTTCATTCTTTTCCTTCAACAAATAGATCCAAGTTTTACGTGAGTAATCATCAATAAAATACACATGATATACACAGTCTCTTATTGAATTTATTGACATTGGTCCACACACATCCGAGTGCAGAATTTCCAATACTCTTTTGGCTCTGTTATCGCTACTGGGAAAGGAGTGCTTTACTTTCTTTCCTTGTGTGCAACCCTTGCACATGATGTATAGTTTTTCCTGGATCTATGGTAGTCCCATCACCATCTTTCTGACACTTGGTAGGGCCATGTAATATAGGTGAGAAAATATCCCATGACATAATTCATTGGGATTAATAGTGTCATGAATTAATTATGAATCTGATCGCCCTTTCAATTCGTAGATTCCTCCCTATGGAACTCCAATCACCACAACATCATCAAAATTCTTCCCTCTAAGCCACATAAGAACTCGTCCATCAGCACATGAAACTTTGTAAACCTTTTCATCCAATGTTGAAATCGAGAGAAGATTCTTCTTCAATCCAGAAACATAGAGAACTTCCTCATCTTCATTGGCTTTCCTAAGTCTAACTTGTAGGAGGCTTCTCCTACTCCTTTGATTGGATACTGATAGTCATATCCCAATTTCACCTTGTGCAATGAATCCTTCTGAGTAAGGTTAGACAAGGAGTCTTTATAACCTATCATGTGCTTGGAAGAACCATTGTCCACCAACCAAATGTCACTTCCATGAGTGGCAGTTCCTATAAGGGTTGAGATAAGAACATACTCCTCATCACTGGATTAATCTTCCTTTGCAACCTTCTTGGGTGGCTCATCATATTCAACTGTATGAACATGATGCATTTTACGTCCTTTATTTTCCCTTGGTCTTTGAATGAGGGAATAATTCCTAGCAATGTGTCGCATTTTTTGACAATAGAAACATTTGATATTTGGGTTATTTCTTCTGCCCTTCTAAAACTTATTGGGTGAGGAGGGTTATTTATTTATCTTTCCTTTCTTGGTGTGGGCGTCTAGGTCTTGATCATCATTTGTCATCTTCTCTTCTCTTGATGTCTTCCTTGCTTCTTCCTGGTTGCAATCTTCCCATAGCCTACAAAACGTGGGTAGTTTCCTACTTGAGCATATCCCTTGAATAAATGCATATCATGACCTTGAGAGGCCATTCAAGGTGGTCATAACCATTTCTTCTCCATTCACTATATCGCCAATGGATTACATCTTCTCCTTAATTTGGTTCACTCTTGAGAAGAAAGAGTGGACGGTTTCTTAATTATGCATCCTCACCCACATTCTTTTATCTCAAGATCATCTTTTGGTTGATGTTGTTTCCTTTAAGCAGAGTTGGATTAAGAGCCATCCATCGTTTCTTTTTGGAGTGGATTATTAGTATTCAATTTACAGTTTTAAATTTTGGACTTTTCGTGAATACATGCATGCTACTGGAATAATGACATTCTTGCAACTCCATTATAAAGCATCATATTCTTTGCCAGATTGGTTTTTGCACCATATCTAAACTTCTTATGTTTAATATTGTTTACAACCAAGAGTCAACATTGGAAAAAGGGCCAAGCTCCATTAAATCCATCAGGCATAAAAAATCGAGTTTGCAGGTTATCGAGCCAAGCACCTTCCATCAAATACAACATAGGTTAGTACCTACTACTACTAGCCACACAACACAATAGTCATGATAAATCACCAACACACAAGGAGTTCACGAGCATGAAACTTTAAGAGATGTCATGGGTGTTGAAGTGATAGATTCAAGGAAATAAGGGAAAATTGAAACATGTGTTGTTTTATATTTATAATAATATTGGATTGGCGATAAAAATAAATAGTGACCCTATCAGCTGTGAAAAACACCAATTTCCAAGCAAACAGACATTACATGGAAAATTATGATAGATGGCTAATATGGGCATATAGTTGAATTCTGTGTTTACTTCTTATAAGTGCACAAACAATTTGTTGATGATTTCATGTATTGAAATCACCATGTGAATTATGGATAAGTCTAGTTTTGTATGCGCATAGAGGTTGTGTAAGTGCCCAGGTGATGAAAATGCTTGTGAGACAATGTCCAGTTAACCAAATGCTCAATCGATTAAGTAGAGAGCTAAGTCACTCAACACAAGGCGCCATGGGAGAAACCCACAAAGAGGCCTTCTTCATGCACTACACATCAATTTTGTCCACAACTGTCAGGATTACAAAGAATTAAAGGGTTTCTGTCTCATGCATATGGATATTTTTCTCTGCATACACAAAAATAGAAAAACACCCGCAACACACAATGAGCCAGTGCACTTGCAATCGACACTTAAGTCAAGTTCACAAGTCAAGCCACATGGAGGATGAATATGGAAGTGGAGAGCTCATCCCGGTGCTTTACGTCTCCAAAAACGAAATAGGAATTCGCTCTATTTTCCTACATGACCCAAATTCAGAGGAAAATGAGGGAAACTTAGTGGAAGATAAAATATTAATGGTGGGAAGGCATCTAGATTGCAATATTGTTGTGGATCATCCTAGCACTAGCAGATGGAATTTATAGATCCAACTTCACAAATCCTCTCAACGACTCCTCCTCACGAATTTGTCATCAGTTCATGGAACATGGGTCTACGTAGAGAGAGCTACACCCCAAGTTATGTTAACCTTTGGGAAGAATGATACTAAGCATGGTTTACACATTGCAATGGGTTCCATTCCCCTCAACCATTCCGGAAGAGGAATCAACCACTTATCCTTTAATGGGATTTCCTCACAGGGCTTTGCTAGAAAAAGAAACCCAGGCCCCAATATTGCTATCCAGTGTTTCTGAAACCAACAAACAGGAATGTGGATTTGACAAGGAAAACATAAGTGTCCTAGCTTTGAAGGAGGATGGATATTTGGAAGCAATAGAATCAGTTGCATGGAATCCAGTGTAACCAACAACACCTCTATTGCTAGGATCCCCTTCTCCTTCTACCCAATGGAAAATTTTCTCTATGAAAAATGAGGCCACTGTGATGCACATAAGGGAAATCAGAGTTCTCCAAGGGAAACACGGGAAATTGGCTCTTTAAGGATAAATAATATGAAGTGGAAAATGTTGCTAGTACGTCGGTAAGGAGGAGCAGCATTGGAAGAGATATCTGAATGTAGTAAGAATCATCTTCTTCTCATTGGCGTTTATCTAGTTCATTTGAGGTGCTTCCTACATCATCAGTACAAATGGGAAATGAAATATCCAAATTGCAAAGGGAAGTAGGAAACAACTGCTATGTTGGCAGCCCAAAGGAAGTCTTCAACGCTTTTAATTTATTAATGTTTGGGATTTCATATTTTAGTTTCGATCTGGGAGGAGCAACATCTGATGTACAAGATATCATCTCAACTTCAGCATTTCTACACATGTCTTCTGTTGGACTCTGGTGATATAGTTGAGACATAACATAATTTATGTGAATCAGATTTTATGGAGTCTTTGCCTCTAAGTTGTCTACGTTCTTCAGATGTGATGCTGAATAGCCTTGCCAATATAGGGGAGGGAATCTTCTCAACATAAATACCCTCTTCTCTATTGAATATCAGTGTATGTAATAGTGGCGGATGCGTTCATTTCACCTCAGAGCTTCAACATAATGATTAGATGTTGCAACACTACAAACCTATCATTTGAGATTTAAAGATTGACTGCGAAGATGGTAGATTGGGTTTTGATGTGTTGAGTTTGACATTTGATGGGAAATAAGTCAATTCAAAAGTGGAAACAGCTAATGTGCAAACAAAAAATCCAACTTCTGAGAGTTTGTTCTATAAACCTCCTCGCCTTCCAAGCTTGGATTTTCCATTTATAAGCTTTGATATTAAAAATTCATACAACCATCTTCAACAGGCATACATTCCTCTTGGTGTGCTACAAATGATAATGTCATCGGTTACAAGTGGCAAAATACCCATAAGGATTTTAGGGTATTAAGTTTATCACTTCTAGATTTTGAGGGAGATGTTCAGGGATACCTGGAAGATAGTTAAGAAATCAAAGGGACAATTTCAGATTATGTGGCATTCAAACACATATTTAGTGGACAACATTCATACATCGAGCATCGAACATTTCAACACCTATTCTCTCTCAACAGAATCCAAGCCTTTAAAGTTATCTTTTCTTTTTCTCTTTTTGAAGATTTCTACCTATAAATTTGTAATTTTTTTTATCTGAGAGGAGGGGATTGTAGACATATATATATTTCATCAGATTGTAACCACAAGGGGGGAAGATACCCGAGAGGGTAAGGCCTGAGAAGAATTTGATTAATCGGTCTGTGTATGAGCATTGTAAGCCTATGGGAAATCTTATTAAGCATTCATTTTGACATTGACATCCACAGTGAGTTGTGCTATGAGATTGTGATCTCTTCGTTTTTCATTATGTTTTTCCCTCTTGCTTGAACAAGTTACAACCATTGAGAATCAATGATTGTCCATAAACAATAGATTCTTGAGAAACAAGATTTGTTGTGATCTGCTTGTTGTTTGTGTGCCTTGTTCAAGTACCTATCAAATCCATTTTGCAGAGAGAATATCTGTTTGGTGGATGTTCTACTATTTGTCACATTGTCCATTCTTCTGACCATCATCATATAAGTATTTTATCTAATATGCAGTTCACTGGCCTTCAATCTAATAGATTGTTTACTTGTCTCCATGCCCAATGGTGATTCAATGGTTTTCATTTTAGCTTATTCCTTTATTATTTCTCTTCCACTTTATCTGAGCCACCTTCTTTCAAAACCCAAAACACATCCTTATTTATAAAATCATAGAAATAACTAAAGATGTGCTAGAAGCGACCCTATAGCAGTCTTGGGGAAACTTCTAGCACTAACATCTTTATTGCCATTCTTTGAGGATGAATCAAGAAGATATCTTCTCTAGGAGAATGACAACGATCAGATCCACTTATTGATGGTGAACAAGAAGAGGAAGATACATATTTACATCTTTATTATGGAGACTCCATTGTCCGATATTCTAGGTGACTCCTTTGGTTGAGAAGATCCGATAACCATAGAGCTGTTTTGGCAACAAGGAGGTATGCATTTTGTGATTCCACAAATAGATGGTTTTATCGGTACCTACAATATCTGATTTAGAGGATGCAAGGATGATCATCCTGGTGAGCACTTATTAAAATTTCATAAATGCATGCTTGAACATAATTTTGTTCACAGGGATGTCTTAATCAATATGTTCAGATTTTCATTAGAAGAACATGCTCATGAATGGTGTCAATCCCTTATTGTTGCTAGCATTCATTCTTTGAAGGAGTTTCATAGTATCTTTCATCATTATTACAAAAACATTTATCCGGTTGATTTTCCTTTTGATAAGTGTTGTAAATAATTTGAATTTGGCATTCAACATTAGGTTAGTATTTCTTTGTTTATGGGATATTGGTGACAACCTCTTTGTAGACACATTTGACCTTTGTTCAAATATTTCTAGTAATTTTGACAATGATATAGATGATGATTATGTTGAGGAAGGAGAAGATGTTTCATCATCTTCTGAATATTCTTCTAAATTTGTTTTACAGCATGAGGTTGCTTGTCCTTCTATGCAAGACACAAAGGGTTTTGGCTCACCTATCTATGATGAGGATTATAATTATGAAGATGATGGTAATTTCTATGAACAACATATCTCATCTTTTCTCTCTAAGGCATTTGATCATCAAAACTGCATCACAACAAAAATTTAGATTCTCTTATTGATAGTCATGGTTCAAGTGGAGGGAAAAATTTTACATCAACACATAATGAAAACTTTAGTAGTAAGACACTTTATGAAAGTTATGCATCCGAAGTTGAGGAAGGCAATGATGGGGACCTGAAGTAGTTTTATGAAAAAATTACTAAGCCTATTCCTTCACTAGTTGTAACAGATTATTTTCTGGAAGTCAACAAACCAATATCCGATATTAATGGCTCACCATCTTCAGAAGTTATTAAGCAGATTGGGATTGAGATTATTGAAGAGTTCAATTCAATATCTCACGAACAGAAAAATGGTATCACTTACAAAGAAGACATCAAACAAGAATTGAGTAGTAGTGAAATCATCTTCTGATCATATTCGGTTACCAAAATTGCTGAAGGAGGCATCCATTATCATAAAGAAGATATGCCTAGACCTTTTGATCTTCAACTAAAAAACTAGGAAAATGTATTTCTTTATGGTTTTCATGATCCTTTTGCGATTATTTCGAATCCTTTGAACAATTCAAATGTCAAATTGTTCTTATGTCATCCTTTTGAATTGCATTTCTGTATTCCATGGGTTCCTTCTTTCATTATCTCCAGATTAAGAGTTTCACCAGTTAGTGAGATGCTTGTATGGCTTCACTGGAAGGATTATTTTACCTGATCTAATGGAAGAAGTTGGATAGAGTAGGTAGTGTGTAAAATAAGCTCGTTGTATGAGCATGTAGATTCTTTTCAGTTTGTTAGCATGCAACAATAGTTTGTTTTCAGTGTGTGTTCAAATTTTAAATAAAGATTGCAAAGATCTGGTGACAGTATGAATGGCTCCACAAACCCAACGGACTAGGCATAGCATAAATGTGGATGTTTCCAGGCAAAGTTTGCCGGGTTATGTTGCCGCAGTTAGCAAAGGAAAGGAACCATGTTCTACTTGTTCTTGATGCTTCACGGGGAGAACATCATCCCCGAAGGAGCCAATGTTAGTACTTCGAGTTTCAAGTTTAAAATTTTTGGACTTTTGGTGAAGAAATGCATGCTACTGGAATAATGAAATTCTTGCAGTGCCATCATAAAAAATCATATTCTTAGCTAAGATTGGTTTTACCATATCTAAAACTTCTTATGTTTAATATTATTTACAACCAAGAGTCAACATTGGCAAAAGGGCCAAGCTCCATTAAAACCATCAGGCATAAAAAACCAAGTTCACAGGTTATCAATCCAATCACCTTCCATCAAATACAACACAGGTTAGTACCTACTACTACTAGCCACACAACACAATAGTCATGATAAATCACCAACACACAAGGAGTTCACAAGCAGGAAACTTTAAGAGTTGTCATGGGTGTTGAATTGATAGATTCAAGGCAATAAGGGAAAATATAAACATGTGTTGTTTTATATTTATAATAATATTGAGGATTGGCTTGGTACATTAACAATAAATAGTGACCGTGCTCCGGTACATTAGAAAAAACCAATTACCAAGAAAATAGAATCCACATAGCCAAATTATGGCAGATGGCTAATATGGGCATATAGTTGAATTCTGTGTTTACTTCTTATAAGTGCACTAACAATTTGTTGATGCTTTCATGTATTGAAATATCCATGTGACTTATGTATAAGTCTGGTTTTGTATGCACATAGAGGTTGTTTAAGTGCCCAGGTGATGAAAATCTGCGATGGGAATGTCGGTTCCAAATGCTCAATCAATTAAGTTGAGAGATAAGTCACTCAACACAAGTCTCCATGGGAGGATCCCACAAAGAGGACTTATTCATGCACTATGCATCAATTTTGTCCACAACTGTCAGCATTAAAAATAATTAAAGGGTTTCTGTCTCATGCATATGGATATTTTCCTCTGCATACACGAAGATAGAAAAACACCATGCAACACACAATGAGCCAATGCACCTGCAATCAACACATATGTAAAGCGCACAAGTCAAGCCACATGAAGATGAAAGTGGAGAGCTCGTCCCGGTGATTTACGTCTCCAAAAATGGAATAGGATTTCGCTCTATTTTCCTGCACGACCCAAATTCGGAGGAAAACGAGGGAAACTTAGTGGAAGATAAAATATTAATGGTGGGAAGGCATCCGGATTTCCATATTTTTGTGGATCATCCCAGCACCAAAATATGGCATTTATAGATCCAGCTTCACAAATCCTCTCAATGGATCCTCCTCACAGATCTTTCATCAGTTCATGGAACATGGGTTTGCGTAGAGAGAGATACACCCCAAGTTCCATTAACCCTTGGGTAGAATGATACTTTCAAGTTGGGTGCCTCAAGCAGGTTTTACACATTGCAATGGGTTCCATTCCCCTCAACCATTTTGGAAGAGGAATCAACCACTTATCCTATAATGGGATTTCCTCATAGGGCTTTTCCAGAAAAAGAAACCTAGGCCCCAATATTGCTAGCTAGTGTTTTTGAAACCAACAAACAAGAATGTGGATTCGACAAGGAAAACACAAGTGTCCTAGATTTTAAGGAGGATGGATATTTGAAAGTGATAGAATCAGTCACATGGAATCCAATGTAACCAACAACACCTCAATTGCCAGGATCCCCTTCTCCTTCTACCCAATGGAAAATTTTCTCAGTGAAAAGTGAGGCCATTGTGATGCACATAAGGGAAAATTAGAGTTCTCCAAGGGAAACACATGAAATTGGCTCTTTAAGGATAAAGGATATGAAGTGGAAAATGTTGCTAGTACATCCGTAAGGAGGAGCAGCATTGGAAGAGATATCTAAATGTAGTCATGAATCATCTTCTTCTCATTGGCATTTATCTAGTTCATTTGAGGTTCTTCCTACATCATCAGTACAAATGGGAAATGAAAGATCCAAATTGCAAAGGGAAGTAGGAAACAATTGCTCTGTTGGTAGCCCAAAGGAAGTCTCCAACGATTTTAATTTATTAATGTCTGGGCTTTCATCTTTTAGTTTTGATTCGGGAGGAGAAACATCTGTTGTACAAGATATCATCTCAACTTCATCATTTCTACACATGTCTTTTGTTGGACTCTGGTGATATAGTTGAGACATCACATAATTTATGTGAACCAGATTTTATGGAGTCTTTGCCTCTAAGTTGTCTAGGTTCCTCAGATGTGATGTTGAATAGACTTGTCAATATAGGGGAGGGAATATTCTCAACATAAATACCCTCTTCTCTATTGAATATCAGTGTATGTAATAGTGATAGATGCGTTCATTTCACCTCGGAGATTCAACACAATGATCGGATGTTGCAACACTACAAACCTATCATTTGAGATTTAAAGATTGACTGTGAAGATGGTAGATCAGGTTATGATGTGTTGAGTTTGACATTTGATAGGAAATAAGTCAATTCAAAGGTAGAAACTACTAATGTGCAAACAAAAAAATCCAACTTTTGATGTTTGTTCTATAGCCTCCACAAAGCAACCCAAACTTTGATTTTACATTTATTATCTTTGATATTATAAATTCATACAACCATATTCAACATGCATACAGTCCTCTTGGTGTTCTGCAAATGATAATGTCATCGATTACAAATGGAAAAATACCCATCAGGATTTCAGAGTATTAAGTTTATCACTTCTATATTTCGAGGGAGATGTTCAGGGATACCTAGAAGACAGTTAAGAAATCAAAGGGACAGTTCTAGATTATGTGGCAGTCAAATATAGATTTAGTGGACAACAGTCATGCATTGAGCATCCAACATTTCAACACCTATTCTCTCAAGTGTCAATCCTTTTTAAGCTGACAATAGTCATACATCGAGCATCCAACATTTCAACACCTATTCTCTCAAGTGTCAATCCTTTTTAAGCTATGTTTCTTTTTCTATTTTTAGAAGATTTCTTCCTATAAATTTGTAACTGTTTTTATCTGAGAGGAGGGGATTATAGACATATATATATTTCATGAGATTGTAACCACAAGGGGGAGGAGACCCGAGAGGGTAAGGCCTAAGAATAATTTGATTAATCAGCCTGTGTATGAGCATTGTAAGCCTATGGGCAGTTTTATTAAGCATTCATTTCCGACATTGAACATCCCTGTGAGTTGTGTTATCAGATTGTGATTTCTTCATTTTCCATTCTATTTTTCCCTCTTGCTTGAATGAGGTACAACCATTGAGAATCAATGATTGTCCATAAACCATAGATTCTTGAGAAGCAATATTTTTTGTGATCTACTTGCTATTTGTCTACCTTGTTCAAGTACCTGTCAAATCCATTTTGCAGAGAGAATCTCTGTTTGGTGGATGTTCTACTATTTGTCACATTCTCCATTCTTCTGACCATCATCATATAAGTATTTTCTCTGATATGCAGTTTACTAGCCTTCAATCTAACATAGTGTTTACTTGACTCCATGCCCAATGGTTATTCACTGGTCTGCATTTTAGCTTATTCCTTTATTCTTTCTCTTTCACTTTACCCGATCCACCTTCTTTCAAAACCCAAACACATCCTTATTTATAAAATCATAGAAATAACTAAAGATGTGCTAGGCTTGACCCTATAGCAGTCTAGGGGAAACTTCTATCACTAACATGAATGAATACGATGGTCCTTAATGGAGTCTGCAATAATTCTCTTTTCTTTGACCATATCCTTCTTGTGCTTTTCTTTAACCTCATCTCCCTTTGGTTCTAAAACCTCTTCTTTAGTGAAATTATTTAGATCATGTTCTTATAGGAGGAGGGATACTCTATACCTCTAGGATTTGAAGTTTTCAGCTCCCTTCGACTTCTTATCAATATTGGTTCTGATAGACATCCTTCCCCTAAATTAAAAATTCTGGATTATGAAGATTTGATCTAGGGAAAAGATGCGCTCCACTAGGGCACACTTGTTGGTGGTATTGTCTTGTCCGAAAACCACTCCTATCAAGAAAAATGGCTCCTTTTGTCTTCTATATCTGCGAACTGTCTTCTATTAAGGCCTTCTCTGATACCATGTTATAATTTTAGAAGTTACATTTATCTTCTTTAACATTCATTAACAATTGCATGTAATAGGATCACTAAAAGATAAACAATCACATAACACAAGATATATCCTGGGAAACCCTCATGGGGGAGAAAACCCAATAACCAAGTCTTCAGTATAGATTCCTTCAACCAATACAATGTCACGTTATATCTCTCCACAAATAGACCAAGACAAAGATACCAAAGACCAAGAAACCAAGACATATTGTGCTAGACCTCGTTTTCTATTCTCCAAATACACAAGAGAAGGCGAGTTGTGTGTGTATACAAATGATAGGAACTTGACCTCTATTTATACACATAACTTGACTCCCGAAAAGACGCAACCCTAAGAGGATCTGTTTTGACTTTTACAATAAGGATAACAATAAAACAATAATTTCTTTTGAGCCAATTTATACTATAAGATTACAATAACCTTCTCGAGGTTTGACTAATACAAATACAAACAAATATCTTCCATAGTTACATCAAAATATTATCAAGCATACCATTGCCAATGCATAGCATACCATTTCCAATGCATACCATACAATTTTCATTGCCATTTCCAATGCCAATGCAGACCATACCATACCATATCATTGCCAATGCATACCATACAATGGCAAGGCAATGCATACCATACCATTTCCAATGCATACCATTTGCATTGTCATTGCCAATGCATACCATACCATATCATACCATTGCCAATGCATACCATTTTCATTTTCATTGCCAATGCATACCATACCATATCATACCATTGCCAATGCATACCATACCATACCATTGCTTGATGTATTGAATATTATAGGGATTTTATGTGTCATCTTGCATTTCAACAAGAATTTGTTATCTAAACCCTAGTTTAGGCTTGAATTTTCATTCCCCTTCATTTAATGATTACTTGTGTTAAGGGTTGTTACATTTATCCTTTTGTAACTTAGTTAATATCATTTATTGGCTTGGAAAGACATGGCGATGTTATGGCATGAGAATGGAAAGTTATATTTATTGTTATATAGGTTAAAATGGGAAACTACATGAAAAGGCATGAGAAGATACATGACAATGGGATGGCATGGCATGGCTTGGCAAGGCATGGAAATGACATGGCAATGGAGTGGCATGGAAATGGCATGCCATGGCATGTATTGGAAAGGCATAGCATTGGCATGGAAATGGCATGATATGGAAAGGCATGGCAATGGCATGGCATGTCCTGGCTTGGCAAGGCTTGGCAAGGCATGACAATGGCATGGCATGGCATGGAAAGGTTTGAAAATGGCATGGAAATGGAAATGACATGGCATGTAATGAATTGGAAAGGAATGAAAATGGCAAGACATCAACAAGTTTCCAGGATTGGGTTTTGGAGGGTCCTTTGTCTCCTTGTGTACTCAAACCCAAAAATTGGGTAGGAATGTGCAATAAAATCTCATAGATGGTGAATGGAAAAGAATAATGGTTTCAAGTCTCCATGGAGGAATTTTGGTAGCATAGCATTACTTTCTATGGTGTGTCATGAAGTGTAACCTCAAAACCTTTATTTGTAGGTGGAAAATGATACCCATTCTAAGATCTAGTTTCCATGTGAACTCTCTCATTCTATTGATCAAAATCAATAAGTTTAGCGAACATCATGGAAGACTGAATAAATTTTATTCATAATTGATGGGTTTAACAAAATTTACATATACCCACTACACAATTGAAACAAACATGTGCATTAATGAGTCTTTGATTAGTCGTTTTGGCATTTATGAAGGGTTACACATAAATCAAATGATTTTATATATGTCATGCATAGAAAGAGGGGAATAATGTGTGTGCCCTAGAAAATAACATTGAGTTGAAACTGTTAAGTGATTTACAATTATGTAGAAGATAAATGAGAAACTTTATTTCTATAATAAATTATTGTAATATGTCATTTTTAAGGTCACAATATTTTCAAGTGACCACTATTTGAGTGTGGATTGCCATTGGATTTAGATGTAGATAATTCAAGAGGTAGTCCATATTGTTGGTTGTGAGTTAGAATATGGATATCCACAACATTCAACAAATAATTCAGAAGGAATGATCTACCAATGATGTAGAGATACATGGTTGATTAGCAAGCAATGCTACTTGAGAACCATTAATTGCTTATGGATTTAACACTTAGAAATTTTTTCCACCACAATCTATTCCTTAATGCATAATGCAAGTATTTATAATCACTTTAGAAACAAATCAAGGGGTTAATACACATAAAATTCATGCACTTTGGAATTCATATATTCATCAACATTAAATGTAGAAACAATGATATTCATAAAAAACGTGCCATGAAATAATATATATATATATATATATTGAACATTGTCTAAATTGTACATGTTTTACAAAATGACAACTCATGCACACTGTACAAAGCAACAATTTCCCTAACATAAAAAAACATATATATCGTGGCCTAGATACAAAAGGACAGTAGTTGGTCAATCATTGCCCATTGCCACCCTCAAGAGCATCCTGGAAATATATCTTTATTCTCTTTATCGAGGATGCACCTCGAGAGGTTCTGGGCCTAGGCATGCTTCGACGCTCTGGAGACTGCACAAAGAATAAACAGTGTTATAATTTTTTTTCATCAATGAATTAATAGACATACAAATTGATAATTTGTAATTTAACCTAAGACAACTCACCACATATGAAACTTCCAATCATGAAGGTGCTACTCTCCTCCGTGACCCCAATCTCTCGGTAATGCTAGCCTGCATCAGTTACAAGGATCAAGTCATGAAAATTAAAAAAATATGCGTAAAAACAAATTCATGAAACATAAAAAATTATCATCAATGCATTATATCACTATGAATATCTCAGGCATCGATGCAGATTCATTGGTAGATGGAGCAATAGGTTGTACAACTTGCTCCGAGACAACCTCTACTATGGCAGTCTCTGTGGATGGGGCCAAAACTGGTGGTGGGGGTGGGTGGCAGACAGGTGTGCTATGATGGACCCTCATATGTTGTACAAGTGATTCCAACACCCTAGGCCTGGAGAAAGGCAACCAAGAAGCAATGCCCAGGTGCCCATGGGGTGTAATACTACTATACCTAGCAAATGTATCGACGACCTGCATACATATGAATAAAATTGAACTATTAGTACCAAATAGTAAAATTCAAAAACATAAACACAAACAATTTGAGAATTATACGATATTTAACTTTACAGGTGATACTTGTGACGCCGGTGACTTGTCCATACTAGATGGACAATCCCCGACATCGCCTGGTGCCAAATCCTATAGAAACAAGAGAACATATAAAAAATTTAAGGATGTCATGATAAAATAAAGAAATGACTATGATGAATCTATCAAATGCGATACATATCTATGTGTACGGTGCACCTAATGAATATGTTGCCTCTATTCTTGCATCAATAGTGGGGCTAGGCACTGATGCATCCATAGGCGTAGAGGGTTTGATGTTGGGATGCAACAACTGCAAAACAACATATAATCAAATATCTATATGAATACATAAAATACAAAATAAATATATAACTATGAAGAACATAGAGAGGGTTAAGATACTAACCTCCTCCATGAAGCTATGTTTTCTACTGGGCTCTATAGGCCCATAACATGTCTGCATGAATCTTGAGAATCCGTGAGGTTCACATGGAAAACTGTTATGTCCATGTGCCTTGTCCTCACTATACTCTCCTATGCATGTTGATGTTCTATAGCCCAAGCAACATGTCTCTGTGATGAATCTGAGAACTGCGGAGTAGCCCACATGGAAAACTGTTATGTCCATGTGCCTTGTCCTCACTATACTCTCCCATGCATGTTGATGCTCCAAATCCTATCAAGTCATTGGCAGGCACCTCCTTCCCAGATAGTGCAACAAAGATACTGTGTTGCACTAGGCTATGAGTCAATGATGAGATTTATAGTTGTACATGTTGCAATTTCTATGCAACAGGAGAATTTTGGGTAGGGGGTTTGGGCCTTCTCCCCGAGGGACGTAGAAATAACATGGGGTCAGCGCCTCGAATGTTTCCTCGATCCCGTAGGGACCCCTCGACCCACCTTTCCCATGGAAGTCACCAACATCAAAGTAGTTGACATGCTTACCCATAATAAACTCAACCTATAATTTCCTCAAAAAATATAAAGGCACATCCTTTGTTATTGCATGGAGGTTTATAAAATACCATATACTACCTATCCATCCAGCTTTGACTAATCTAGAGATGGATGCACTAGTCACTTGGAGATGCATTTCCTAGTCATTTGTAGTTGTTGTCCATTTCTAGGATCCCTAAAATAGACAATATTTGTTTGAAATGCCCAGCTTGACTTTGGTTTCCGTCCAAACCAATTATAGTACCCACACTGCAGCTCCCACTGTAATTTTTTGGCCATTTTGCATAGTTTTGACCCTTTTGCTGTGCTGTGGAGTTAATCCTTGTGCCATGAACGA
This sequence comes from Picea sitchensis, assembly GCA_010110895.2. NCBI lineage: Eukaryota > Viridiplantae > Streptophyta > Pinopsida > Pinales > Pinaceae > Picea > Picea sitchensis. Next base: position 41,084 of record SNQJ01S0069836.1, on the reverse strand, counting down.
CTGTTTTTCTATGCTGACGATGCGGAGTTCTTGTCGCCCTGTGCGGACGAAATTTCAGTGATAACAGTACTCATACATTCGTGCCCTATAATAAGAAAAAGAGGTCAATTTCCCTTAGACACTTGCAATGGACTACACAATGATGTCCAAAGAAGTGGTCAAGGAGACTCTGCTAGGATCTCTAGTCTCTCTTAATTGTTCCTTAAGGGTTCGTAATATAACCAACCCCTCATCAATTTCAATGTTTACATTATGTGGTGGTGGTGGGTTAGGGTTTTGATCTTCTTGGTTTTCTTCTGAGTAGTTTATATTGTCTTGGGTTCCATTGTATTATATATGATGCAATTTAAAATCCATGGCATGTAAATTAGGTTCATTTTTTTTTTTTTTATTTAAAATACAAAATTACATTTTTTAAATTTAGATTATTGGGAGAAAAATACTAAATTGGATGACTAAATTGGATTAAAGTTAAGAAAAATGTAACATAGCTAGACACCATGGCCCCCTCCTCCCTTTCTTATATTTTCCCAATGAGATATTGATTGGGACCCTTTAAATATTTTATCAATAAGACTCGTGCATGCATTCTTGCTAATGGGCCTTCTTAATCATGTCCTTGCCACTTTTTCGACCGCGAACTTCTTGCACTCACCCATATGTAAAATGTAAAATGATTTGCACACAGTTTAACTTTTTTTTAAAATTTCATTTTATTCACAATATTAAAAAGTATATCATGTTATTATTTATTAAACTTTTTTTAAATTTCATTTTATTCACAATAGTAAAAATTATATCATTATTACTTATTTGTAAGATGTGAAATGATTTGTGTTGTAGAGAATATTAAATTGTATTTTTAGGAGTTTATATAATTAATGCAACTATGTGGAACTTATTTTCATTGATATTACAAAAAGTTTTTTATTTTCAAATATAAGTTTGTTTATTATAATTTATTTGTTTTTTGACATTTTAAAATTAAAATTTATTATGATATATTATAATATTAATAATTTAATTTCAAAATTATTACTTAGTTAAATATTAAATTAATATATAATTTATAATTTAATTTTAAATTTATTGCTTAATTAAATACTAATTTAATATATAACATAAATTTTTTTAAATTTAATATTATTTTTTATTAATTAATTTAAAAAAAAATCTAAAATCCATTTCACAAAAGTAAAAGTCTACCTCATTCTTCGGCATCATAAAAATTACTAAACACATAAATTAAACAAGTATTGCATGGCAGTGTTGTCCCTGTCGGGTTGGAATGAGAATAAATGCATAGGTATGGAGGGATCGTGGGAGAATGAGAAGCCCAAAGTACCAGAGACACATGGAAACTGTCACAGACACGTGGCAAACAACATGCATGATAGGTGGTATCCATGTAGAAAAGGACACGTGGAACTATGCGACATGTCATCCATAAGACGTTAGGCTGCTACATGACTCTGAGAGAATGTCACTCCAGGAGTTTTCCATCCAGAACAAACACAGTTCCCCTGAAGCCCGGAGCCCCGAAGAACTGGAGTCCCGGATTCATGACTTAGTTAATGACACTATTATATTAATATCGGGTTAACAAGTAATTAGCGAGAAAGTCACTTTGTGAGAAATTTGTTCCATCAGTAAATATGGCCAGGGGAGTTCTAACATTGGCAGGTTGGTAAAACTTTAGCGGGGACGCTAAAGTGCTAGGGTCGCCCAGATCGCACATTGAAAACTGATCGACGACTCACATTCATTTAAAAAAGAGAAGGCGCCCAAGCATTAATCTCCTTGAGAAATTATGACATTGAAACCATTTATTTTTTGAATGTATTATCATTCTAATTATATTGTGTTTTGCATAATCCATCTTGATTTTATTTTATTAATAAGATTCCATAATTTTTCCTATTACCAGTAGTGCAGGAGATAGCTACTAAAAAGCACAGATATCCCCATCACTTGTAACTTGATATAGTGTTGGAGTCTGACTTGTCATCTTGGAAATTTCCATTCCTATGTTGTAGGTTTTATCTCTTTAATGTATTCATGAAATTCATTTATAATGATTTTTGTATACTTCCAACTGACTTTCATCCCAATATTTAGAGTTAACTTCAATTTCCATAGTCAATTCTTTAATTTTTCCAATGGAAAAAGAAAGCAACATCCATTTCATTCTATTAAATAGATTAGTTGGCTTGTCTGTCTCTATATGTGTTAGTATAAATAAAGTTTTATGTGGTGGAAAAAAAACCCATATATATATATATATATATTTGAAAATGTGTTCAGTGTCAAAGATTCTTTGATCTTCTTGTATGACCTTTGTGTTTGCTAGTTTTTTCTATATATTAACAAACATGTAACATGATTGTTTATTTTCACGATTTTTCATCTCATTCAAGTTAATTTAAACTGTGTGAAAAGAAGGTGTTGAGACATAGGAAGATTCCCTTTTCCTTAAACTTTTGTCTGTGAGTAGCAAGCCCACTTTGCAGAGGTTGATCTGCAATTTCTCTCCAGGAAGAGGGCATCTTTGTAACATGCCTATCCAACTGAAATATTTGTAAGATGCCTATGACAATTCAGTATAGTACCAATTGATATATTTGTAACATGTCTATCCAGTTGATTATTTTTTGGCAATGATAAATTTTTTTGAAGGTTTTTATTTCTATGGATATTCTTGCAGATGTATTTACAAGTCTGTTGACCCTTGAATATGTTAGGACCGAAACAACAACCTAACGAGGATGTCAATCCTAATGCATTTTAATAGATGTGTTACTCCTTTTTAAGTTTTTCCTGGGGCGTGTATAGTTCAAATGTGGGACTTAGAGAAAGTATGGTGTAATGACTTAAAGAAATACAAAATGATATAAAATGTTTTTTTTGTTTTTTGAAATAAAGGTTCTTGGAAAATAGGACCAGGAATCACAAACATTAAACATTTAAATTAAATAAACACAATTTTCTGACATCCAACATAGTTTACGATAAATATTTTCAAGAACATAAAAATAAAATAAGATGACCGGTATGCATAAAGAGAAATAACTTTGCATTTCGAAAACAGGGTTACAAGGCACCGTTGAGATTGTTCCCGAAATAGTTTTCTTTGAAATTTCTCAAAAAATAATAATGTCTGTTACATATTCCTAGAAATTTAAATGCGTTTTTCATATAGACTAGGATTGGGGCTCCCGTGTACCATAAAAGAAAGAAGTACAAGAAATAGGACTGTAGAAAGAAGCAGTGGGCGACGGTAGACAACAAGACCTCAAAAGAAGAAATTGGAAGTTATTAGTCTTTGGTTAGACATTTCTATTTAAAGAGGTGGAACAACTGGATTGATAAAGAAAGAAGGATGTGGTTAGTATAGACTTACTATGATGGTATATCTCTCCCGCTTTTCTATTTTCTTGTTGATGCCTTTTTATTGCTCTCGTCGACGGTTACCTGAGTCGTGCCAACCACTTGTTTCCCTTCGTCGGTGAGCTTGTAAATTTCCCTTTGGAGCCATTCTTCAATGTAGCTTCTCATGGGGGCCACTTTGATCTCATGCCGTATTTTTATGTTGAAAATCTCTCTTTCTAATTCTCTTAGATCGAGAGAAAGATTATGTAGAGCCTCTTAAATTTATTGATTTTTTACTGAATAGTCCACTAGCCAGTTGTCCACGTCATCCTCATCATATTCATGGATGCCATAAAAATTTTCAAAATACAACCCCTTAAAAATATCAACTTGTTCATCGAAGGCTTTCTTGGTTAAGAACAAGGAGTTGAGGATTAATTTGGGGTCTTGGACCTCGTTGGTACTTCCGACTAAGTCTATTTCAGTCATCTTTTTGAATAATTCTTCTTTCTTTAATACGACTTGTTCACATGATAGGACAATGAGATGTAGGTTCTTAACTTTGTCTTTCTAGCATGCATTTAATTGTTTGATCTGGGTTGGGGATGGGAGATCTTCTTCTCTTCTTCTCATTTCTGTCATGTTGGTGACTTTAATGCCAAAAGGGATGACCCTGTCCAGATAGAAACCTTGTTCATTTTTAAAATATGCCTGCAAATATTCCTGGAGGGCATGTGCCCTCATTCCAAAGGAAGTTATACTTTTTGATGTTTCCCAGGCTTCAATAATTATCTCCATTCTTTTCTTGATATTCTTCTCCACATAGCCTCTATACGATGTGAGGAGGTTGGAGGATCCTTTTAACTTGGTTGCAGTGGTGGAAGGCATAGTTATTTCTAAAGTACTGGAAAAAGATGGGATAGGAATCAAAGCTTTGTCCAATTCCTTGATTCAATCCTTCAGTTTGACATTCTCTACCTCAAGGCCTCCAATGGAATAATCAAGAGAATATTCTGTTGCTCGGTGAATTCAGTAGATTTGGGATGATTGCATGTTCCTAAGGTTAATCTTTGAATGAGATTTCCATTTCTTATTTCTTACATATATCTTTTCAATAATTAAATTTTTAGAGTCGCTGTAAAAAACAATGCTCTGGAATACCAAGGATTCATCTTCATAAAAAATATCGGTCTCAACTATTTCCATCAGGGGATTATGGTGGATCGCGTCCCTAGGATGATCAAGATTGGGGAATACATTTTCAAGATCAGTCTCAAGTTCCATGTCTTCAAGGGAGAATACATGTATATCACTTTCAGTTCGGGGCTCTTCTGCTTCTTGCACAACATTTTTTCTCTTCTTCCTCACATGAAGCTTGTGAGAACTATCAATTTTACCCGGAGGAGGGTTCTTATCTCCTCCTCCATTTGAATAATTGTGGGTTTCTTTCTTACTGGGGTGGGACGTTGGAGTGATGCTCTGGGATGTCGTACTCTTGGGAGTGGAAGCTAGGGATTGGACCCTCTTCTCACTGGGGCCTTTTTCCTATTGTTTGTACGATTCATTGGTGCTTTTCAATGTCTCTAGGTCGCTAGTGTTAGGAGCATGAGTGTTCTTGTCATTGTATTTGTCTTTATTTAGGAGTGTATGGATAAAATAATTGTTGAATCCAACTGCTAGTAAATGTTCTACAAAAATCCCATTAGGGTCGAACCCTCTCAGTCTTTCAACATATCTTAGGTTCAAGTTGTTGAAATGGCCTGCAAATTCTTCAATCTTATTGGTGTTCTTGAACACGACGTCCCCGACTTTCCAAGGAAGAGGAATGAACTTGTTTTTTCTCTTCTCATGGAAAAAATGCAACCAGTAGTTGTATTGCCTTTCTATTTCTGTAACAAACATTATGTCTGTAATGTGACATGGAAGGAAAGAAAGATTTTACTTTAATCCAAAAATCATTATTACACTGTAATTATCCATTTGTTCAAGTGTCCCCTTCCTGTCCAAAATCTTGGTTTCCTGGTCACACTTCCGGGGAGCATCCTTTCCTAACAATAAATCTTTGAAACTAAGACAAAGTCATTAAAAACCTCATAAAAACAATGGGAGGCCTTGTGCTTCCATAAGGCCTAGTACCAGAAGGTTATTGGGTCGATTTCACAGTTTACCTTCTTGGACACAAACAATTTTGGAAATGGACAACAATGCGCTATCATGAAAACCAAGTAGGATGACATACACATTTCTTCTCTTGTTTGAATCGTGAAAATTGGGAACAAATTTCAATGGAAATCATCTTCCCCTAATAAAAATGGCATGTTCCTTGACTGTGAAATACAAAATAAAGAATCATGTGGGAAATGCTTTTTGTGGATTCTTGTCCCATTATCCTCATAAATAGCTAGGCAATTTCCTGGAATGGATTTCTACACGAACTAAATTGCAACCTTGTGATATCTTCAGGAACTGTCATCGGGTTTTCCAGGAACTCGGTAAGAGGTCCAACCCATTATCATGCTCTTTTAGGAACTCCTTGTAGTCTTCTCCTCTGAAGTTCAATGTTGGCTCTGACAATCTCAACATCTTGCGAAAGACCCGAGGTGACAAAGAAACAAGAGAGTGGTCCCACAGTGGAATAATTATTTGGCTTGAAATATATCTCTCGACACACCAAGAGACCACCTCCTTACAGTCAAATACTTCAGGGAGACAAACTTCACGAGAAATTCTAGAGGTCCAAATTACTTCGTTCTGGGCGGAAGGGGATGAGTAGTAAGAATATGCCTTGGACCACTAGAATTTTCGGTCCTCACGCCCAAAGATGTTCACTGTATCTCTATAGAAATGTTGTCAAGATGCTACCATAAGTTGACGAGAACATCCATTTGCTCCAGACGATGTTTGAAATGAACATTCAGAAGGGATAATTTAACCCTCCACAAATCTTGGTTTAATGTGTATGAATGGGAAATCTCCTCGATCCTTTCGCTCATTAATGACAATCTCTACGATTCCTACATGATGAGTTGTTAGCATTAAATATTACTAATTGCATACTTAGAAAGAAGTGCGAAGGTGGCAGGGATGACGAAGAGTGATTAAGGATTGGAGATTTCATGAACCTCCCAACCCAACGACCCACAAAAGACATTACATGATGTTTGAAATGAACACTCGGAAGGGATAATATAAACCTTCACAAATCTTGGTTTAATACGTATTAATGGGATATCTCCTCGATCCTTTCACTCATTAATGACAATATTTACAGTTCCTGCATGATGAGTTGTTAACATTAAATCTTACTAATTGCATATTTAGAAAGAAGTGTGAAGGTGGCGGGGACGAGGAAGAGAAATTAATAAATGGATAAGTATGGAGAGAGGTCATTCAGGCTTCAAAATAGGGTCACAATGGATACTCAGGAGAGGTGAGGGCCCTGACAGTCAAATTGCATGTCTCAAAACTTTTGAGTGCAAAATGTGTAACATGGAAGAGGGCATAGTGGGGTAGTCCAGTGGTCAATTTGTATATCACGGAACTCTGGGTGTTTTTTGTAGGCCGTGGAACAATGGAAGCGCAATATTGATCCCGCCTGTCTGGGAAACCACAATAAAAAAAGTGGCTAAGTATAGAATGGGGAAGCGGTCGGTCGGACTCGTTTTCGGTAATATATTGAAATTTGTAATGGATATCCCATTACCTGGAAAGATCTTTTCTGCATGTTTTTGGACAAGTTGTGTAGGGATAGTCAGTGTGACTGTCTCCTTGAGCCTTTCTCTCATTAATTACAATATTTACGGTTGCTGCATGATGATATATTAGCATTAAAGCTTACTAATTGCATACTTGGAAAGAAGTGAGAAGGTGGCGGGCACGAGGAACAATGATGAAGAATTCGAGATTTCGTGAACTCGCCAACCCAAAGATTTGCAAAAGAGATTCCAAGAAATGGACAAGTATGGAAAGAAGTCGGTCGGGCTTCGAAATAGGGTGAAAAAGGATCCTCAGGAAATGTGAGGGCCTGACAGTCAAATTGTATGTCTCGAAACTTTTGAGTACAAAATGTGTAACACGAAAGAGGGCATGATCGGGGGGTCAGGCATTCAATTTGTATATCATGGAAATCTGGTGTTGTTTGTAGGTCACAAAACAATGGAAGTGCAATCTAGAGCCCACCTACCCAGGAAACAACGATCGAAAAAGTGGCTAAGTATGGAATGGAGAAGCGGTCAGTCGGAGTCGTGATATAAAAGCATGAGTTGAAATGTGAACCCGTGAGTCCGCCAACCCGCGCACTTAGACATTTTCGGAAAAATGACTAAGTAACCAAAAAGTGAAGTTAGAGGCGAAAAAGAAAGGGGAATTCAGTTAAGTATAAAAGAGGGAAAAGAAGGGGATAAAAGAGAGTGGAAAAAAAACAAAGGGGAGGGAAATTTTTGGAAGTGGGAATTGGTCTCAAACAAGCCCCATTGTTTCCAAATCATCATTTTCTAGTACAATATTTTATCCACATACTTGTTTTGTATTGTGTTTGTATCATTAAAAATGGTGTGAGCAAATGAAAATATAAATTGTAACTTGATTTTTGGCTATAACTATGTATAGTTGATTTACATGTGCTATTTATATTTGGATTTTGTAGATAACATTGGGTTAACATAATTTTGAATTCTTACTGTGATAAGGCCTTAAAAAAACTAGAATAAGTAACAATTTTTTCCAATTCAATTCTCACACAAAAAAATTCTTTGTTCCCATAATATTCATCTTTGTCGATCCGATAATAGGGAAGTTGATTTGGTAGATTGGTCTATTGGTCATTTCAGGCGACTGGGGTGCCTCGACTAATGCTTTGATGAAGATTTGTTTTTATTGCAACCTGTGGGAGTAATTGTGGTTTTGATACATTGTTTAATGCCTTGAAATATTATTTTAAGTATTAAACTTCTTGCAACAGATTATTAATTGAATGGTTTGTTGTTTCCCTCTATTTTTACCTCTATTATTTCACTTATCTGTCATTACTCTTCTACCAACCAAGGAGAACCCTCATCCATATCATCTTGCCAATTTGACCATGCTTTTGTCTTGGTGAAACAACCCTCTAACTCACCAACAAATTCAAAAGAACGACCACTCCAAACTTCTGGTGGCCTAGCTCTACCCTTTAGCACTCAGGTGCAGACTTTAGGAGAAATAGTAACTATGAAGTAAATTAGACAACTCTACAGGCTCTTCAATCAAAGAATTGAGAAAGTGAGTCATACTTATACTTTCCAGGATGTGTTTGCATAAGAGAAGCATCGAAAAGCTACAAAGAAATCAATGGAGGGTTGTTGAAATAAACTTATTATACTGTCAACTTGACCGTAAGTATAACAATGACGAAATTGAATTTTAATTTTGTGGTTGATATCATAGCTCCATTTGACTTCAGCTAGCATATATCATTTTTTTTCAAAATATTTGCGAAAGAAGAATTTTGGTAATTTCATTAATAAAGTAAAAGTGCTCAAATAGAGGTCAGGGGATGGACAACCAATAATATGCTTCCTTCTCGAGTGAAGGAATCAAGGAAGCGAGAGGGAAATAAGAGATCATTCGATTAGAAAGGTTGAGATGAGAACGAAAATTCTTGGGTGGGGCCCCAACTCCCACGTCGTGAATTAGTGTTGCTATGTTCTATCTACATTACGAATGGAATTGAATGTTGGTTTGAAACTATGTGTGAAATTCATTTATGTTTCTGTAGAAGCCTCATGTGATCGACACAATGAATTGTCACATAATTGTTCCATTCTTAATATTTGATCAAATTACTTGAGTCAATACAATATTTAAGATTTACGAGACTATCAAACCATGCAAATGAGAAGAGGTGTTAAATCCAATAAAGAAGCCCCAACCAAGATTCCAAGGAATTTTTTTAATAGTAAATCTATAAGAAAAATAGTGGGTAATATATATGTATCCATAGACATTGTATTGTGTTCTTTGCACCGAAGCATTGAACATACTTGTCATAAATACAGGTAGAGGATTTACAAAAAAAAAACATGCATACAAGTCTGTGTTGTTCATCTAGTGCAACAACATGTAGAAGGCATCGACAAGCTCTTGAACATGAATACAAAACTGATTATCATGATTTTTTTAGGAACTCCTTGCAGTCTTCTCCTCTGAAGGTCAATGTTGGCTTGGGAAATTTCAACATATTGTGAAAGACCTGAGGTGACAAAGAAACAAGACACTGGTGCTACAATTGAATAATTCTTTGGCTTGAAATATATCTCTCGGTGCACAAAGAGACCATCTCCTTACAATCAAAGACTTCAGGGACAAAGCATGCACTAGAAATTATAGATGTCCAAATTACTTCCTTCTGGGTGGAAGGGGATGAGTAGTAAGAATATGCCCTAGACTACTGGAAGTTCTGGTCATCATGCCCGGAGGTGTTTACTGTATCTCCACAAAACTATTGTTGAGCTGCTGCCATAAGTTGATGAGAACCTCTTTTTTCTCCTGATGATGTTTGAAATGAACACTCGGAAGGGATAATATAACCCTCCAAAAATATTGGTTTAATGCGTATCAATGGGATATCTCCTTGAGCCTTTCTTTGATTAGTGACAATCTCTATAGTTCTTGTGTAATGAGTTTTTACCATTAAAGCTTACTAATTTCATACTTAGAAAGAAGTACGAAGGTGGCGGGGATGGAGAAGAGCGATTAAGGATTGGAGATTTCGTGAAGCCACCAACCCGACGACGTGCGAAATAGATTCCATGATGTTTGAAATGAACACCTGGAAGGGATAATATAACCTTCCACAAATCTTGGTTTAATGTGTATTAATGGGATATCTCCTCGATCCTTTCGCTCATTAATGGAAATCTTTACGGTTCCTGCATGATGAGTTGTTAGAATTAAAGCTTAATAATTTCATACTTAGAAAGAAGTATGAAGGTGGAGGGATGAGGAAGAGTGATTAAGGATTGGATATTTCATGAACCCACTAACCCGACGACTCGCAAAAGAGATTCCAAGAAATGGCCAAGTATGGAAAGCAGTCGATCGGGCTTCAAAATAGGGTCACAAGTTATACTCAAGAGACGTGAGGGCCCGACGGTCAAATTGTATGTCTTCGAAATTTTGACTGTAAAATGTGTAACAAGAAATAAGGCATGATGACAGAGTTCGGTGGTCAATTTGTATATCATGAAAACCTAGGTGCTCTTTGTAGGTCGTGGAAACAATGGAAGTGCAATGTTGAGCGTGCCTGCCTTGGAACCGACGATTGAAAAAGTGGCTAAGTATGGAATGGGGAAGCAGTCAGTCGGACTCATGATATAAAAGCATGAGACATTTTTGGGAAAATGACTAAGTAACCAGAAAGTGAAAGTAGAGGGGAAAAAGAAAAGGGAATTTGGTTGTCAATTTGTATATCGGGGAACTCCAGGTGTTGTTTGTAGGGCACAAAATAATGGAAGCGCAATATTGAGCCCACATGGCCGGGAATCTGCGATCAAAAAATTCATCGAGTATGGAATGGGGAAACAGTCAGTCAGAATCGTGATATAAAATCATGAGTGGAAATGTGAATGTGTGAATCCGCCGACCCGCGCACTTACACATTTTCCAAAAAATGATTAAGTAACTAGAAAGGGAAAGTAGATGGGAAAAAGAAAGGGGAGGGAAATTTCCGGAAGCGGTAATTGGTCTTAAAAAATCCCCATTGATAGTCACTACAGTAAATATGAAGTGCATTAGATAGATTTACAGGCTCTTCAATCAAGGAATAGAGAAAGTGAGTCATAGTTATACTTTCCAAGATGTGTTTGCAGAAGAGAAGCATCGAAAAGATACAGAAAAATCAATGGAGGGTTGTTCAAGTAAAATTATTGTAATGTCAACTTGACCGTAAGTATAACAACGCTGAATTTGAATTTGAATTTTATGTGGTTGATATCATAGTCCCATTCAACTTCAGCCAACATATATCCTTTTATTTCAAAATATGTTTGCAGAAGAATTTTGGTAATTTCATCAATCAAGTAAAACTACTAAAATGAACTACATATTACATTTCCTTTACAAATCTTACATTAAAAGGAAAGGCAAGTCTTGTATATTCTTTAAGATCATAGAAAAACCTCTAAGATAATGAATCTATCATCCAACCATAATTCAAAAACCAAGCCCATGAGAACCTTGAACTACAATACGAAATCACATGAACAAAAGTCCGCCAAACACAAGACATGAAAAAGTCAGTGGAGATTGGTCTTTGTATCCCATCTATAACCAAATCCCCAAATGGGCACCAAGAAATTTGTCGATTACTATATTAGTATGAACCAATATCACTATGAACATTTGATTATGATAGTACCATGAACCAAGATCGCGTTTACCTAACAATGTTCTAACATTACTTGTTCTAGAAAAGAGTGTCAACATTTAACTTAATGGAGTTTGAACAATGCCAAATTTGCAATATTATTGAAAATTCTTGATGGTTTCATTCAGAGGAGAAATCCATTTTGACGTCTCAAAGGATAGACCTGATTTAATCACAATTGGGTACTTTGTATGAGGTATTTCCTCATTCTTCTCATTCCTGGACTCAACAATCTTATGCGCTTCCAGTTCACTTTGTCATGGCATTGCAAAAATCTATTCATATCTTGATTGGGTAGCATGGAAAGATATAGATTAGATTGTTTCGTTTCTTGTCAACACATGATATGATTTTTTTTTTTGCTCAGCCGATATGCAGTATGACATTGTCCTCATTTAATGTAAATTTTCTATGGACGTGAAAGTCGCGTAACATGTAGACAATGTTTTCCTTTTTCTGTAGGTATACTTCATATGGAAATTCCGCCAACCCAGGAAGAACATCTTGTAATATAGGTTGTCTAATTGTACAATGTACGATTTTGTTGTTGAGGGTTCGAATGGAAGCGTTGAGGGAATGTCTATATATGTAAGGGAATTTTTTACTGCATCGTAGATAATCAATTGTGCCATCATTTCTGAAAGAAAAGGCAGAAGCAACAAAGTTTCATTTGACACATACATGCTCGAAGGTGGTGGAGTATGAATTTGCTGCAACCAAAACACCCTCAACCTGCACACATGAGCATAGTAGTTAATATATTGAATAATATAATATATATGTTTACAACAAAAAAGATGCACAAAATTGTAAGGCAATTTTTATGTGCAAAGTGTTGATGGAATTGTATATGTATACGTACAACATTTGTCATGCTAGTTAGTTTCTTAATATCATGTACTATGTCTGTTTGCAATTCTATTACAAATGTTGATTGGGTTGTACGAAATATCCTTTCTTTAACATCTCTTTTCTTTGTTATATTTTTTAAGAGCGTAATTGGAAATTTCCATTTATGCAATTGTTGTTCCATTGAGGAAAATAAATTTGAATAGGTGTCGAACAATTGTAGTTGCAACATGGAATAGTGTAACAGTTGTGTAAGATAAATGAGATATATGAGCATGTGAAAGTAAAGGACAAAATTGGGTATGGAGAACAATACCATTTCCTTGTCATTGTCTGAGTCTCCATATTTTATATGGAGAATGTGTTGCGAGCCAACTTTTCTCGTGAGTGTGACAATTGCACCAATGGTTCCAATTGGGTAAATGTCATTGCTCTCTGCAAGTTGGTTGATTTTTGTGTCCGGTACAAAATGATATCCCAAACAAACCATGGGAACTTTTTCCACAATACTTGTTTCATTGAGCGATATAATCCGATCACAATCACCACGGTCATATATTGTTTTCGGTAATATATTGAAATTTGCAGTGGATATCCCATTACCTAGCAAGATCTTTTCTCCATGTTTCTAGACAAGTTGTGTAGGGATAGTCAGTGTGACTGTCATCCTGGCTTCGTTGTCTGTCATGTCAGCACGCATAATGCATCTAGTTTTTTTTTCCTTGTCTAAGTAGGTGTTATACATGACCATTATGTCCCCGACGAACACTTGTCTAGTTCGGCGGCTATTCAAGCCTTCTATCAATAGTATATTGGGTGTTATAAGTTTAGACCCAGTGACATTTTTTGAACAGAAAAAGTAATGTGAATGGTAGTTTCTATCATTTTTTTTTTTGCATAAATGTACAAGTAGATGCATAATTTGGATGAAGTATGTAGTTCATAGTTTTGTAACCATACCTCTTAGTCTGCGGAGCTTGCAATATGTTGGGCATTTCACTTGTGCTCGTCGATACTTCTTGTGAACTAAAAATCATGTGTTGTAGATGAAATCAACATATTTATCATGGCATAGATGAATAAATAACTCAGGATATTTTTTTTTCTAAACATATAAAGAGCATAATGTATGAATTTTTACCTTTGGCCTTGTCATTTTGTTTATGTTTGCGATGATTGACTACTCATGCCCATGTCACTTGTTCAACTTTTTCTGATGCAAACATGTGTACATTGAACATGACAATGACTAAATAAGCATATGCATTGTATATTGTTCATAATTTTTGTGGATTTCAAATAAAATCTCAAAGGGAATCGAGTATGAAATAGGGTGTCAAGGGATACTCAGGAGATGTGAGGGCCCGACGCCTGATGGTCAAAGTGTATGTCTTGGAAATTTTGAGTGCAAATGTGTAACAAAACATGGCATGATGAAGTGCGGCATTCAATGTGTATGTAAATTGGAACTACGGTGTTGTAGGTCACATAACAATAGAAGCACAATCTTGAGCTCTCCAGCCCAGGAGTTTGGCTATCAATTTGTATATGTCTCCTTGGAACTTGGTGTTGTTTTACTTGGGACATGGAACAATAGAAACACAAATTTGAGCACGCATCACGAGAATCCATTGATGAAAAAGTGGCGGCTAAAGTATGGAATAGGGAGGCTGATGGAATTAGACTCATGATATAGAAGCATCGTGGAAATACTGAGACATTGAGTCCATCCAACCCGTGCACTTAAACATTTTTAGAAAAGCGACTAGTAAAGAAAGCAGCTTGAGAAAGGGAAAGTGAGGGAAAAAAATAAAGAGGATTTTGGGTTAAGTATAGAGAAAAAAGGGATAGAAATTGGGAAAATAGAAAGGAAATTTTTGGAAGCGGGAATTCTCAACAAAACCCCATTGTTGCCAAATCATCATTTTCTAGTCCAATATTTGATCCACATACTTGTTTTGTGTGTTTGATTTACTATGCACTATTGGTATACCTTTTGTAAGATTGTACTTCAGCTTCATCTATTGTGGCATATAAGACTTCATCCTCTTGTCCAATTGGTTTGTTTATTTTAATGTATCAATGCATAAAAATACAATGGACATGAAAGGTAAGTTGGTATGTAGAAAGATATGTAAAAAATAAATATAGTTCTATTTATTTCAATGTAATGGCACAAAAATCTGATTGACATGAATATAAGTTATTATGTTGGAAGATATGTAGGTATCTACATATAATAAATTAGGTGCAAAGAAGTAGAATAAACCTTATGAACAATAAATGAAATGAAAAACAATGGAATATGAAATAAGGATAGAAGCACGCACCTTTGTTTGTCTTCTTCCATTTGTGGTAAAGAGTCCTTCGTCTTCTCTGGTTATTTTGTTTGTTTCAATGTGGGAACACACCAAATACAATGAAAACATGAATGTAAGTTGGTATGAAAGGGAAAACAAGTAATATCTACATACAATAAATGAGAATCAAAGGAATAGAGTAAAAAATAGAGTTAGAAGCATGCACCTTTTGTTTTCTTGATCCCATGGTTTTCCTTATATAGAATTTTTCTTGCCAAAATCTATTACAAACCCGAGGGAAATATTAAGGCGTTGGATGATCCTAGTTAGATGATTTTTGGTTTTATGTGGAAAAGTATCCATATATGCTTTGAGACATGTAAATATGATTTTGTAATATGATTGATGTATATTTTATAATTCAAATTACAAGACAAATTGTATCATGAGTCGGTCGATTGTGTCTAAGATAAAGGGTGTATTGTGAAATGGAACATTTGACCATACATGGTCAATAAGTGTGTTTTGTACATGCTTTATCTTATCAAAAAGAAGTGGGTGTAATTGCGGCATAATTTCCAGTGTTTAATTTAACGGCACTATTTTTGTAGCATGTCAGCATTGAAGTCTCCTAGAATGATAATGGTTTAGTTCATATGTAAATGGTGTAATGCATTTGAAACAACATTCATTATGTTGGGAATGTTTCATGCAGAGTGACATAGAGATTCAATGGCAATTTGCAATCCATGCGACATGCAGAGTGACATAGAGATTCAATATTGCAATTTGCAATCCATGGAAACTTACTCTTGCTAGCACCATCTCAACATTTTTTTCTTCAAAATGCATATGATCCAAAATTGTTATATGTTTTTTCACTAATATCATCACTCCATGCGTAATGTAACTTGATATGCAATTGTGATTTGGAAATTGTTTGTTTTGCATGCATAATGTCATGTATGTTTCTTGCAAGCACAAAATATCAGATTGAATTGTGTCATAGTCATTGAGTATATCATTCATATGTGCATTTAAGTTGCACGTGTTAAGTGAGAGAATTGATACATATGAGTTTGTTTGTATGGATTGATAATCATATTGCAGATGCCATTTTGCACTAGTCTAAAGGCGTTGCATCTCAGTATCCACTTTATGTTTGAGTTTGAAGTTATCTTTTGTAAGAGAACTTCGAAAATACAAGGACTCTATGTTTTTGACACATGACAGAGTTGTGTATACAAGTCCATGTATTTGTATTCCAGCAGGGTTGAAGGAAACACTATCAAGTGTTATCCCTTGTGATCTGTGAATTGTATGTGCACATGCAAGTTGAATTGGAAAATATTTTTGAATATTCAGTTGACCTATATTTGCTGATGTCGATATTCATTTTAATATTCACAATATAGGTGTCCATTCATGCGAAGTGTTTGAATTATATAGATAAGCTAACTTGTTGACTTGTCAGTGGCCAATATGCAGGTCATGGAACTTAATATATAGGAAATCAACTTTTTTTGTTTTGGTATAAGCTTTGAGTATTCCATATGAACCATTCACCAGGCCATCTTGTGAATCATAGTTGTAGGAATATATTTCAACTAGCATGTATAATTTCAGGACAAGTTGCAAAGGGAAAGTTGTTGTATGTTGATGACATGGTACATTTCCATGGTTTTATTCTTCAAGATCAATTGAATTGATGATGATATCATTGCTAGGCATGAGAAATAGAATATACTTGTTATGTGTTGCAACATCCTTATTCTTGTAGAATAGGTAAGGGAAGGTTGGGTCGGTCGAGGCAGGTCACATGCAACTTGAAATGATATATGTTAAGTCATCACATGTTTGGTTGTTTGTCCGCATTCTATTTAGAATTGCAATAATTTTTTTCATTTGTCTGGTGCATTGTAGTATGTAATTCAAAGCATTTTATGTTGTCTTTCCAAAGTTCATGCATCATTGTTTGCATGTTGACCATAGGTTTCTCAAATATGAGAGAATATTGTATGGGTTGTGCCTGGTAAATATCCCCACAAAATACCATATCAAGGTTTCCAAATTATTTGGTTTGGACATGTTTTATGTTTCTCAGTTGATTGTCAATGGAATATAAGAAGCGAATTCCAATCAAGGACGCCTCATCTATGAACACAAGTTGTAGTTCATCATAAATCTTTGACAAGGTATCTAACATTTATTTTTTGAGTGGAAGAAAATGTGACTTGTTAAAAGGCATCAATAATGTAGAGTGGATTGTTGTTCCACTTGCATTATATGCAACTTTTGTTGTATATGCAAGTATCGGTCCCTTTGGTTTCATAGGGTTACTTGAACTGTTTGAATCATACATTCATATAAGAATTTGGAATAGTTCTGTTGATGCGAATTTCTTCCCTATTCCTGCCCCACCTGTAAAGAACAAGTGCACGAGAGTGTGGATGTTTAAGTGTTTCTTCATTGCAATATCCTTTAGGATTGTCTGCTTCTCTTGATTCAACAGTCGTCTAACTCTATATTATTTTGATCTAGGTGGATATCAGTGGCCACCCACCTTTTCCAACTGGCTCAAAACAATTTTCTGGCAATTTTGGTAATTTACTATTTTTAGCAGTTTTTAACTTTCAGGGCCATTTTGAGGGCCTAAATGAAGGTTTTTCGGGATCGATCTTCTCAATGATAGTCGAATGATCCATATTTTATGAGAAGACTATAGATTATTAATAGGTTCTTAACACAAAATAACAAAGATACAATAAAATTGGTTTTCTATTCAATAAGGAAATAAGATGAAACTGTAAAATGCAGTGGAAAACAAGCTTGCTGGAATGGTGGTGGCTTATCTTTGAGAAGAGATGTGACGGCTGCGCTCATTCACAAGAATATGTTTACAATGAGGCTCTGAAGACATTTTTACAATAAACAGGAATGTCAAAAACCCTAGACATCCAAAAACCTAACCCTATGAGATGAAGTGCCAAAAGTCACGTGGGCCTCGTTTGGGTAAGTCAGTACATCAACTTCTCGGGGTCGTAACTTTTGCATATGATCTCCGTTTGATGTGCTCAATACCGCGTTAGAAAGGTATATCTAAGGACTAAAACGTTTTTGTGAGAAACATGAAGGAACTTTCATGTTGCTCCCCGTTTTCCCAAAAAACGTCTTTTAGGGCCTCAAAACGGCTCCAGAAGTTTCAGGACCCGAAAAAATGCTAAAAATAGTAAATTACCAAAATTTCCAGAAAAATATTTTGAGACAGTTGGAAAAGGTGGGTGGCCACTGATGTCCACCTGGATCAATCCTCCCTCCTCATGAAGAAATGGTCTCCATTGCGTTCAGTTCCCCCATCAGATGAGGAAATTTCTACTAAATTTGGCCTCGAGTGAGCTACTTGCCTTGGTGCAGGATTTGACCTGCTTTGACGACTCGATAAAGATGGATCCTTTGTTGTCAAGTGCCCTTGATCTGTGCATCCACAATATGATCACTGGATGCCTTTTGTATGTAGTTTGGGTTGAGCTCTGTTGGTGTTAGTTGTTCTTCTACTTCTGAGTTGTCCAATAATGGTGGGAAATAAGGGCGAAGGAGATCCACATTGAACACTGGGTGCAGGCCAAGGAAAGGAAGAATGTGAAGCTTCCAATGGCGTCCTGTAAGGCATTCTTTATGCAAGTGCAACCAAAATTTGTCTCCCACCTGAAACTTATGTGGCACTCGATGTTTATCATGGCGTTGCTTGTACTTGTCATTGGACCTGTGTAGGATATCTTGAACCTATTGGTGGATGTGCTGGATCCGTTCAATGAACTAGGTGGATTTGTCAGCTTCAATTGGAGCAGGAGATGAGTCTGTCGAGGTGACCGCAAGGGGAAGTGCAACATCTATGGGACCCAATGGTTAGAATCCCAACCCCACCTGAAAGGGGTTGTGGCCGGTTGAGCTATGCAGGGCTCAGTTGTAGCTATGTTGGACATAGGGAAGGCTCTCATCCCATGTGCGAGAGTGTTTGGAATTATACATGCGAAGGATATGCAAAATCATTCGATTTTCGACCTCGGTTTGGCCATTTGTCTGGTGGTGGAAGGCCGTGGATTTGGTGAGCTTGGTCTCTAGAAGTGACCAGAGGCTCGACCAGAATGTGATGAGAAATCGACTATCCCAATATGAGACAATGGTTTGTGGGATTCCAAAATGCACCTAGACTCGTTCAAAGAAGAGCTTGGCAGTGGCCTATGATGTGATGCTCTTCTTGCAGGAAACCATAATCACCATCTTAGAAAAGCGATCAACAACCACAAAAACACAACCATTTTGGATGGGAGGCCCGACATGTAGTCCATTGAGAGGATTCCCATGGCCTGTCAGGAGTAGGAAGAGGGGTGTACATGCCCTATTTCTTATTGGTCAGTTTGGCAATAGCAGAGGCAATGCATGACTTGATATACTTGTTGACCTCCTGTCAAAGTTTCGGCCAGTAGAAATGTTTTTGTAGCATCACCACTGTGTTTTTGACGTCAAAGTGTCTTGCCACCTGACTGTAGTGGGATTCCCAGATCAGTTTCGCTCACTCGCTTGATGGAACACAAATATGGCCCAAACAACACAACAACCCATCCTGAAGATGGAAATTATTGACAACTACGTTCGCACCCAACATTTGGTAGGTGGTGGAGAAGTCCGGGTCTGTCTCATAGAGTTGAGGCCATCTATAAGTCTCATGGCTGCAAGAGTCTAGCACCGTGGTGAGTGTCGCGACTGGCGGTCTGCTGAGGCAATCAACGACGCAGTTGGTGCATCATGTTTTATACTTGATGTTGAGGTGGAATTGTTGCAAGTATGTGGACCACTTTTGATGGCATCCATTCTACAATTTTCCTTGTGTCTGCATGAACTGCAGTGGCTTATGATCAATGTGGATGACTGTCTCCTTCCCAAGAATGTAATGTCTCCATTGGCAGTAGGATTTCACAATGGAGTACATTTCTTTTTCGTAAGTAGGGTACTTAAAAACAACATAAGATAGTGTCTCACTATGATAGGCCATGGGGTGGCTACGGGCCCACAACATAGTCTGAAGCATCTGTCTCAATATAAAAGGGTTATTGCAGGTTTGGTAGTGAAAGTACTGGGGCTAAGAACAAACGATGATTCAAATCATCGAACACTTGTTTTTGGGATCGGCCCCACACAAATTTCACCTTACCACCACCCCTGGTTATTTGGATGAGGGCCCATGCAATATGGGAGAATCCCAACACGAACTTGCGGTAGACATTGGCAAGGCCCAAGAAGCTCCAAAACTCAGTGAGTGTGGTTGGGGTTGGTTAGTCATGGATGAATTTGATCTTGGCTGGATCCACATGTACACCATGTTGATCAATGATGTAGCCTAGGTAATGGATCCTGTCCATGCTGAAGGAGAATTTTTCCAAGTTGGCTTATAGCTTGTGTTGCCGCAGGGTGTGCAGAACTTGTTGAATATGGTGCAAGTGTCCGGCCCAAGTCTTGTTGTAAATGAGAATGTCACCCAGATACACCACTACAAAAGTATTAGTGAATGGTCGCAGGATATCACCCATCATCCTCATGAAAGTGGTTGGAGCATTTTTCAAACCAAAGGGCATGACAAACCATTCACAAAGACCTTCCTTTGACTTGAAGGTGGTCTTCCATACATATTTTTGTTCTATGGGGACCTGGTGGTAGCCATAATTCAGATCAATCTTACTGAATTATTTGGCCCCTGTGAGTTGATCAAGGAGGTCATTGATTCTGGGAATCGGGTACCGGTTTCTTATTGTGATTTTATCCATAGCCTGGTAATCAATGCAGAGTCGCCAGGTTCCATATTTCTTCTGTACCTTCATGATTGGGCTCCCGCAAGGTGATGAGCTGGGACGGATGTGCCCCTTATGGAGCAGTTCTTGGATTTGTCACTTGATCTCCTCATTCCCTAACAGAGAGTGGTGATAGACTGGCCCATTGGGCAGCGGTGCGCTGAGGGTCATATCGATGGCGTGCTTGACCTGACAGTGCAGATGTACCCCAATAGGTGAGGAGAAGATATCCAAGTATTCTTCCACGACCTTATCTACTTGCTTCTGCTGTGTGGAGAGGTCAGTCGCAGAGACCCTATATGTCGTTGTGATATTTCACTCATTCTAAGAGATAATCACGAAGAAGACAAACTTCCCCGTATGAGAGATGAATTTCATGCATTTCTTAGTAGAGATCAAGGAAATAGTACTAGGTGGGACTGCTTCGGGTATCCTATACAATTTTCTGTTCAAAGTAATAATAACACTATGAGGCCTAGACTCATATGCAACATGATGTTTTCATAAATAAGGTTGGCCCAAAATAGCATCACAAACTTCGAGAGGAGAAACATC
Organism: Picea sitchensis; assembly: GCA_010110895.2. Lineage (NCBI taxonomy): Eukaryota > Viridiplantae > Streptophyta > Pinopsida > Pinales > Pinaceae > Picea > Picea sitchensis. Next base: position 19,761 of record SNQJ01S0069836.1, on the reverse strand, counting down.
ACACAATACCTCGTCTTTGAAGGGCTTGATGTCGTACGATAGTCGACACTATTGGCCGATGCGAAGATCGCTTCCTTGGCAGAGCCACCCGATGGTGTAGGGTTGTGGGTGCGACATTTTCGGCAGGGCCAGCCACTTGACGACCTCTACAGAGATGAGGTTATTCTATCTACCACTATCAATGATGAAGTGCAATGGAGTTCCTTTTATCCACATCTGTGAATGGAAGAGGCACTCTCCTTCTTCTGGATCATCTCGTTCACCAAGATGGAGCTTGGTGGTAGAAACAATGGCACTGGGTTCTGTGTCAATGATCCATGTTCCCCTTTCTGGTTCTGACTCAGATTCAGAACTTGCATCTGATTTAGAGGCTTTCACTTCAGCTACCCATGACTTCTTTGAGTAGCAGTCAATAGTGTTATGCCAAGGGCTCTTATGGAAGTCACACCACTTCCCGATATCTTTCTTTGTCTTTCTAGTGTCCTTATTTGCTTGCGTCTTGGACTGGTTGTCCTAATACTATCCATATTTTCTATTTCCTTTGTTCTATGGGTTGGGGCCACCCTTTCCTGGCTTTTTTTGTGAGGGGTTCCCAGGACCAAATTTCCGCGTCTTTTGTTTGACCCTCTGCTCGATTTTGATGACATATCAATAGGCTATGCCCAAGGATGAGATGTCCAGAAATTCCATTTCAGTCTGGATGTATCTATGTAGAGAACCACGATACTTGAGCACCAGATGTCACTCTGAATCGTTGATACCCAGCTTGGTGCGCAAGGTATGGAAGATATTTGTGAAATCTGGCACTGCTTGGTCTCTTTCTTGCCGCAGTGTGGTCCATTTGGTATACAAGTTGTCATAACTTCCGATAGGTTAGTATTGTTCCTTAATAACATCCATGAAGGATTCCCATGTGGTCATGACTGTAAATAATGAGGGTTCCTTTGTTTTCTTTTTCTCATAGAAAGTTTCCCACCAATCTTTGACATGGGGAACGACTTTCAGGAGCACACAAGTAATCTTTTCTCTATTTGAAAAGTTATGGACATAAAAATAACCTTCTAGTAGATTCAACCACTTGTCTACATCATATGCATCTATTTGAACTTCAAATATAGGAATATCAAATTTTATTTGTACCTTGAAGGGGGCGTCGCCTCCGCTCGAAGAAGATGTGTCGCCTGTTGGTAGCGGCCGAAGAATTTGCGCGAAAATATCCATCATGTTGTTCCTCTGTTACGTGAGGGCTTCCTCAAGGAACATTTTGAAAGGATCTCCTGTCTGGTCATATTTATTTTCTCCTACCATGAGAGGTCGCTTGGGCATGCGAGAGATTTTTTACTCAAGAGAAACAAGCTTGAGACCCAACTCTTTGTACTCTG